>MU188459.1:32941-62279 GCA_016904865.1 Pissodes strobi | reverse complement strand
AAAAAATGTTTCTCTGTCTCGAAAATGTCTAGAAAATAGAATGTTCAGGGAAAATGTAAAAACATCGCCGCTCCACCTAGCAGCTGCACATAGCGAATATGCTCTTTTTATATAAAAGTTGATATAAGTAAGCTTTCTAAATTTTTACTTTGATTCTGAATTGATGCTAACACACTTAAACTTTTTAAGGTTTGACCCCCCCCCCCCCTATCTTATTTTAATCTGGGCGGTCCTGTACCTAAAATTGACCTTTATTTAAGCGACTCTGCACCTCTTATAGTGATCGAGATTCCATTGGTCCCAAACGAATTTTTTATTTTTTACACCCTGTATTGCTAAATAGAGTAAAAAAATAACTTTATTTTTTTAAGTATTAATGCTGCATTTTATTGTTCCCCAATTCTGCTATAAAAACTCTGATAACGTAACGCCATAATCCGAATTTATCATAAAATGCCTATAAACCCTAAAAAATTAAATTTATTACCCTTTGCATATCAACCAGAAATTCATTAATGAAAACCGCACACGGCGTGCGGAGCACGAGCCTTTCGTTTACCCCCGATTTAAAAATAAAACAACCCCCTCTTTGAATGGTATCTTTTAACTAAAACTGTCACTGAACGCTGTACCAAGTATTGTTTTCTTTGTTTCGCCGCTAAAAACAGGCTCTCGTTGTTGTTCAGAGCTGAAATGTTATCGTGAGACGTCTAAAAAACATATAAAATGTGGAAAGAGCGTAGGGCCGGCCCCATGCAATCATTTTTGAGGGTTTTGTTATAAAAAATAGCATGTGCCGATTGGCGGCTTTGTGCGAGTCTGTCACCTGCCCTAAGGGTGCCAACGTAGGTTTCTATTATAACGGACTGTATTTTTTCGAGATCAAGGTAAATAAAATGTTAATATTACGTTTATTTCAGAAATTTGCTAGTACAATATGTAACTTTCCTACTCCTAGGCCTTAGTTGATTAATTAGATTGACTACCTGTACGTTAATGAGAACTATTAAGATGCAGATTTCCATAAGATGCGGGTTTATAACTAGTTACGACTCGGGTCGTAATTCTCATACACGTGTCATAATACCTACCATTAAATACTCATTACATAATATGCTAATAATAATAATACTTATTCTATTATAAAGAATAAAAAATGTACTTGTGGACCACACACCAAAAGTAAAATTCACCCGCACCAAAGACAAATCAATAATAGCCTACAGACCTATACAGTACACAGTGTATTAGGTATACGATACATAACCCTCTTCCCAGAATTTTCATAAATAAGATAATATTTTTATTTTATGCAAATTCGCTGACACGAATCCCGGCCCGTTCAACGATCAATTCTTCTCAGATAAACATAGGCGAATTCAGTGCGGACGACGTGGAAGAGACGAAGATAAAAGATGGCTATATCATGCTTAGTTTGAATTGTGAACGGACCGAAAGAAAAATTCGCCTCACGGTGTCACCGTGCAATCTCCTTCTGTCTTTACCAATGCTATATCTCCCTCTTTACTTTCGATCGCCTCCGTATCACACATGTTTTAACGTTGCACGTTCACCGTATCAAATATTTTGTAACTTTCGTAATTCGTTCATCAGCTTACTCTCCAGCTACAGAGTAGGGGAAATGTGTACAAAATGGCACAGTTGGATAGAATGACATACCGTTTTTATTAAACAAGTAGGAAGCACGGCAACATAGAAAAGATGACCTACGTGCCAATCAGGCGATCCTAGTAAGCTCTTCGCGAATTTCGATCAATGCCAAATTACAGATTGATCCTTTCTGAACATTTTCTGTTGTTATTCACTTTGATACCTCGGATATTATGGATGCTACAGGGTTTTGTTAAAAAGAGTACTTTTTATGGGTCGATGAATTTCCCTTAATCTTCGTAGATTGAACGAATGGAATTCGATATCATTCGATAATACCAAATTAAAGATTGATCCTTTCTGAGTATTTTCTTTTTTATTCTTTGGGATACCTCTAATATTAAATATGATACAGGGTTTTGTTAAAAATAGTGCATTGGCCTACTTTTTAAGGGTCAATGAATTTTTGATAGTCTTTGATATGATATAGAGACCATTAATTCTAAAATTTGTATGGCCTTAAGTTTCATTTCTGACAGTGTTACCGTTACCTATACAGGGATAAATAAAAGTCCCTTCCATGTTTTCCATTTTGTGAAATGTTATTTTCGAAGGCCTTCCTTCACACTTGATCCAGGCTTAGGACTAGTCCAATTTGTGCTTTAGCGCATAAATTGGGGCGTGTTTAAAGGCCAACGGGCCAAACGAAAATCAACAACAATAAATTAACGCACAATAACGATTTAAAACATCAACAATAACAATAATTGGTGTTTTAATAACGCATTTTCACTTTGATAGCTATTCCTATGAACCTTCTGTTGTAACATATTTCGTTTTTATTTCTTGTTGGCTTCTTATTTGAGGTACTGTTCGACACCTGTTTTGCAGGTATAATCTTTTGCCACCATTTCTTAATACAGTTTTGTTTATATCATCGGGTTTTGTCAAAGTTAGGCAAAAGTCAGATTCAAAATTTGGATTGCTAAAACTCCAAGAAGAGTGATTGACTCCTACTGATGTGGCTAGGGCCGTTGAAGATAGAAGATCTTACTCTTATGTTGCTGATGTGTTAGAAAAATCAAAATCCACGATCTACCGTAAAGTCACGTTGTTGGAAGCAAACTGGGGAGTATAAAGGGAAACCAGGCCAAGGCAGAAAACGAATAACCACGGGTAGATATGACAGATTTGTAGTCTTACAAATCCTACGAAACAGGCGTAGAACAGTGCCACAATTAAGAAACGAGCTGGAGAAAGTACGAGGAATAAGAACAAGTGATCGGACCATTAGTAGAAGACTCAAAGAAGTTGGTTTCAAGGCCTATAGAACGTAGAAAGCTCCACAACTTCAACGACGTCATCGGGTTGCGAGACTACACTTTGCTAGGGAGCATGAAAATTGGGAAAATGACCAGTAGGCAAATGTTCTTTTTACGGGTGAGAACCGCTTTTGCATTAACTCTATCGATGGCAGGAAGAGACTAGGAGAAGCAAATGAACAGTGTAATTTTACTCCTACTGTTTCCCTCGGTGGAGGTTCGGTAAGGTCTGGGGTGGGATATGTTTAGGAGCCCGAACAGAGCTGGTTGTTATTAATTGCGCTTTAAATGCACATGATATGTCCAAGATATCCTACAACAACATGTCGTACCATTCGCCTTACAAATCGGAGACAACTTTTTGCTAATGCACGACAATGCCCGCCCTCGGGTGGTTCGTTGTGTCTCCGACTTCCTAAATGTTGTCGAAATAAGGGCAATGGATTGGCCGGCATATTCACCAGACCTTAATCCCATCGAACAAGTCTAGGACATGTTAGGTCGGCGATTAAGATCCAGGATTCCCGCAGTCCAAAATCCCGAACAAGCAGCAGCAGCTCTTGTTGAGATCTGGGATAATCTGCCTCAAGAGTTCATTGATAATGTTATTATGAGTATGAGAAGACGGATGACTGCTGTCATAAGGGCGCGTGGAGGTCACGCGCATTAGTAAAACACTAATTATCGTTATTGTTGAAGTTTTAAATCGTTATTGTTCGTTAATTTATTGTTGTTGTTTTTCGTTTGGCCCGTTGGACTTTAAACACGCTCCAATTTATGCACTAAAGCACAAATCGGGCCAGTCCTAAGCCTGGATCAAGTGTGAAGGAAAGCCTTCGAAAATAACATTTCACAAAATGGAAAACATGGAAGGGACTTTTATTTATCCCTGTGTAGGTAACGGTAACATTGTCAGGAATGAAACCTAATGCCATAAAAACTTTAGATTTAATGGTGTCTATAACATATCAAAGATTAACGAAAATTCATTGACCCTTAAAAAGTAGGCCAATACACTATTTTTAACAAAACCCTGTATCATCTTTAATATTCGAGGTATTCGAAAGAATATAAAAGAAAATACTCAGAAAGGAACAATCTTTAATTTGGCATTATGGAATGATATCGAATTTCATTCGTGCACTCTACAGAGTGCCCAAAAATTGACAAAAAGAAAACATTACTTTCTTTTTAGCCCTGTATATGATATTAGGACCAATTGCTTAAAATCAGCAATACCTTTAACGTATTCTTAAAGAACCAGGCTACTAGTGAAGGGTTCAAGAGAAAATAGAAGTCAAACTTAATGTAAATTTTGCTCGTACCCCTAATTATGCCGGTGTGTTCAGTAGGGTAAAATGACATGCATGCTAGGAGGGAAAATGACACAGTGTGCCATTTTAACCGACCACCATAAGAAGATTAATTAAGACCTTTATTTTGGTTACAGATGTTATAATGCCTCAATTCTATGTTAGAAACGCTAACAGGCAATCATGGAGTCCCACGTCAATGCTGAAGACCGTACAAGCAGTTACCAAGGCAACATGGATGGCTAAGAGCGTCGAAAGTTTATGATGTTCCGCAAGCAACATAAATAAAATTGAGGAGGCATGTGTTAAAGAAAAATAAATTTATTAAGACTGGAGAAAAGCAGCTTGGCAGATTTAGGCCTACGATTCCTACTGACGTAGAACGGCAATTAGTTACACATATCAAATTACTAGAGTCAAGATTTTTCGGACTCACAAGAAAACAAGTTTTCGAATTAGCATACCAGTTAGCTCTTAGGAATGGGTTTCAACACTTCTTTAACAATGAGAAGAAAACAGCAGGAAAGAATTGGCTGCGAGAGTTCAGACGATGAAATCCGGACATATCTTTGCGTAAATCGGAAGCTACATCGGCAGCGAGGGCTCAAGCCACAAGTTACGAAATGTTTACCCTTCTGGAAGAACCGTTAAAAAAGAAAATATAACCCAAATGAAAATTTATAGCGCCGACGAATCGGGGCTCTCTACTGTGCAACGCCCTCAGAAAATATTTGCCACAGCCAGCAGGCCGAAAGCAAGTTGGTGCTGTTACGAGTGCCGAGAGAAGAAGTTAACCACGTACCTGTGGTTTGTTGTATGTGTAGCACACACTAATTTTGTTCCATCAGCATTAATTTTCGCAAGAAAAAATTATGAAAAAGAAATTAATTGATCATGCTCCACCAGGGACGCTAGGCATACCTCAAGAATCTGGATGGATGATCGGACCAATATTCCTACAGTTGTTTAAACACTTATATATTTGAAGGCGTCACTAAATGAAAAAGTTCTTTTAATTGTGGATGGGCATTCAAGCCACTGATACCTGGATGCCCTTGATTATGCCAAGGAGCAGGAAACAGTGCTTCTATGCCTTTCTCCACACTGTACACACAGCCACTAGACGTATCCTTTTTTTGCCCCATTAAAGGTTAATTATGACACCCTAAAAATTACTGAAGAAGGCAGAAAATTAAGATCTTCCCCACCTGTCGATCATGCCGCTATTAAAAGTCTAAACAGCAAGATTAAAAAATCCTGCAGATCTGACAAGAACAAACAAATTAATAATATCTGCAGAGATATTGAGCAACATGCCAATACTAACAACCATAAGGAGCTCTACGAAAAGGTCAGATATCTTGCCAAGGAATTTAAATCAAAAACCCAAGTCATTCAGGATAAGAATGGAAAAATCGTCTCAAACTTGCCGGAGATTTTGCAGGTGTGGAAGGATTACTGCACTGTCCTATTCAGCAATACTTCTGGGAAAAATGCTACAATACGCGAAGCCCAAGAGCTGGAACCACCAATATTAGAGGAAGAAGTTATGAATGCCATAAAAAAACTTAAAAACCGGTAAAGCTGCTGGAGCCGATCAGATTACAGCAGAAATCATTAAGGCAATGGGTAGCAAAGGAGTGCATATATTTTTTAAAATCTGCACGCAAGTGTGGAACACTGTAAAGTGGCCGAAAGGATGGTGCCACTCTATGTTTATCCCATTATATAAAAAGAGGTCGCCGTTAGACTGTGGAAACTATAGTCTTATTGCCTTGATGTCACATGCCAGTAAAATTCTGCTGTCAATTATTAACGACAGGATCAAACCTTTTCTTCTCCCACAAATCTCGCAGAAGCAAACAGGCTTTATCCCGGGAAAAGGAACTAGAAAACAAATACTTAATGTATGCCAACTTATTGAGAAAGCTCGGGAGTTCAATATAACAACGTATCTGTGCTTTGTAGACTACTCCAAACCCTTTGATACAGTCAGATGGAACACACTTTGGGAAACGCTGAGGGTAATGGGAGTTCCCTTGCATCTGGTATCGCTCATCCAAAGTCTATACCAATACAATAATGCAAACGTAAGGATAGATGGTATATGCTCTGATGGATTTCACTAGAAGTCAGGTGAAGGCAGGATTGTATATTCTCGCCAATGCTATTTAATATATACAGCGAACACATTATGAGAGAAGTTCTGGAAGGCTGGGATGATGGGATATCAATAGGTGGCAGAAAAATTAGTAACCTAAGGTATGCTGATGACACTGTCATCATCGCTAGCTCACAAGATAAACTCAAAGCAATCGTATAAAAACTTAAAGCAATAATCAAAAAATATGGCCTGAATCTAAATAAAAATGAAACAAAAATTTTGGTTATTGATAGAACCAACCAAATAAATGACTATAATTTAGAAGGCTATGAGGTGGTGACACAGTTTATCGATCTGGGCTCACTCATTACTAACAAGGGGGGTGCGAGAATTAAATTAAACGTCGACTAGCAATTGCTAGAAGCTCAGTCATAAAACTTACAAAGATATGGAAAGAATCCGCACTTACTAGGAAAACAAAACTAAAACTCGTCCAGAGCCTCATATTTCCCATATGCCGCCGAAACATGGGCGCTAAAAAGGTCCGACAGAAGAAAGATTGACTCCCTTGAGATGTGGGCTTATAGAAGGATGCTGCGCATACCCTGGACGGAACATCGCACCAACGCATCTATTCTCGATAAATTAAAAATCCGAACTCACCTTTCATCCAAAATCAGCAAATCATATCTGAAATAGCTTGGTCATCTGTCACGAAGAACCGATGATTTAGAGAGACTTATTGTGTTGAGGAAAGTAGATGGAAAGCGAACGAGGGGAAGATCAGCAACAAGATGGATAGACCAGATGAAACCCTTAGTTGGACTGGGAATACAGGAGTCCCTACAGGCCGCTCAGGACAGAGAAGCTTGGTTAGCAACAGTGGATGCCGCTACATCATAGTGCCACCATACCCTTTCGGAGGTTAAAGGGCGGAGAGAAAGATAGAAATAACCAAGTGGCTTAAAACACATCCCGGTAGAGACATCCCGGTAGAATCGTTACGCAATTTTAAGTAGGCGCATTATTCAATGAAGCATATGGAAAATCAGCCACTGTGCAAAAGGCAATTATGGTTTCGTGAAAACTGGGATATGCCAAAGAAAGTCCACGTTTTGATTATATGTTCCAGGCATCATAATCAACAAATATTTCAGTAACTGTTGAACTATAGCCCGAAACAAGCACAGATGATATTTCCGTACCAAAACCTTCAGAAAATATTTCTATTATTGATGAATCGCAGCCTGGAACAAGCAAAGAATATATTTACCCTTCAGAAAATAATGCACATGAAAGCTCCTTGAGTGTTAGTTTGACAGAATTAAGTCCAATGCCATTTGGGAAATTTGTTTCAGGACAAGGAAAAGAAAATCCAGAAAATGCCATGGATCGAATAATTTAATTCTACTCCAAATTGAAGGAAGCAAAAGAAAAGAGCAGACCAAAAAAATACTATTTCAGAAAAAAAAGTATATTTTTTAATACATTTTTCAAGATAGAAAAACCTTATGTCATTTTGTCCACCTTTCCCCTACCTAAAGACGCTTCACTTCAATAAATGTAAAGTGCGTTTAGCTGTGTTTGAACGTTTCCGTATAAAGACCCAGGGAGGCAGAAACATAGCCACCTACTATTAAAAACTTCAGAAATTGAGGATGCTAGCCAGACATTTACAACCTAAGCTAACCAAATGAAGCAAACCCAAACTAACCAACTGAAGCAAACCCAAATAAATCCAGATAATTAAATAAATAAAAGAAATTGGAACACTAATTTGGTAGATGTTTAAATAACAGACCTTGCAACAACATCGAGCATATAGTTAGATATATGGAATTTTTAACTTATTTGGCATTAAGTCAAGCCACACCATAAAATAAAGAAGTAACTAGATATATAGTATATCCCAAAATGACTTGGCTTATTAGCATTAATAACTTTAAGTTAAAAATTATAGTTAAATATTGTAATTATTTTAATTACATAGTTTATAACCATATTTATATAAGATGATAATCGCACAATACCATTTCAAAATGACTGCAGAAACCATTGAATGAATAAATTTGAATAGGCAACTAGTTCTGAAAATATTCCACAATAACTTCTTCATCTGTATCTTAATATCTCATAGTTCAGAAGTCAAGTAACGGAGCTTCTGAATAATAAAATAAAACTATTTTTTTACAGCTTCCCTTCTATAAAGTGGAGTATTTAAAACAGCTGTTAAAAAGCAAATAAAAATGAAAAAACGCAACTAAATAGGGTGCCATAAATTCGCCATGTGCCATAAATTGCCGAGGAGTGCGCCACTTAAAAAACAGTTGCGTTGTTTCCTACCTCGCTTCCTTATTCTCAAAAACCAAACAAATTGAGAATTCCTATATAAATAGATTTTTTAACATTCATTAGTCATTATCAGGGACGGATTAGCAATACACGCCACTAAGCTACGATTTATGCACGGCCCCGTTGTCGTTGTAGCCTAAGATGACGAAAATGTGAAATATGCTGTTTACCTACCTTTGAACAAATTACTTGAAATGGAAAGGGGAAAATATATAACAGTTGTAGGTTGTTAATTAATTTGCTGTTTGCAAAATGAAATTATATCAATCAAGCAAAAATTATAAATTTTCTTTTACAAACAAAAAAATTAAAAATTAACTTTCTCTGTAATAAAAAAATGTTGTAAGGAATGTTACAACATTAAAAATAAATATTAGATTCAACATTCAAATGAAATTACTCAGTCAAATTAGACAAAAATTATGCGATCAATGGGACAAATTCCTAGAAAGTTGGAATTTTTTTTACGCTAAACTTGGGTAGACATATATCAAAAGTCCTCGAGGAAACGATACCTGCTCGCCACGTATATTTTTTTATTGAGAAAGAAATTTGAACCTGGCACTGACCCCGTTTAAAAATACTAACTGAAAGAAATTGTTCCTTGTGCGGGATCGAGTTTATGATGGCTACTTGGACACTGCGAAGAGCACAAAACGTGTAGAACATAACCGTCCTACCACCATTACCACCGGATCAGTTGACATTGATTTCACCGGTGAGATGGCAGTGACGACTCAGCAACAACACTTTTTAGTAGATATGTTCTATATTGTTGTGGAAGATTCATGTTTACCTTACAATTGGTTGCCTTTTTCTCCACTAATCTTTCCTATATGATGGAGCCTCTTCGGCTCTGGCTCCAGGATGTAAACAGCACAAGTGCTAGTTTAGTGACCCTTACGAAGCTAAAATATCTATAAAGAAAAGAACTGTTGACGTTTCTGGGATCAAATCTGTCCCCGTCGTCAAGAACTAGAAAACCTAAAAATGAAAATGGTTAGTAAATGCAAATAACAGTAAAAAGCTATCGCAAAAATTTTTCAAGTTTTGAATAGTATTCAGTATTCAGTATTTGTTGCTCTGGTTTAGGTGCATGGACAAACTGCGGACAATAACAAGTTCTCGAATGATGTAAAAGCACTGGATTCTTCTATCGATGTAGTAGCCACTGAGGCGGCATATGCTATCAAATTTCCACACAACCTTTATAGTATTGGATGTCAACATGGCTTCTTTGATGCGCAGATTAGTCTTAAAATTATTCCACCTTTTGAGGGCTTCTGGTGGGAAAATTTGCTCTGATATACCTGTTTTATTAAGTGGCGAAATTCCATAAATCCTTTCTTTATGATCTCAGTTGGAATATATTTCCAGATCTTACAAAGAGGCTATGAAAACATGGCTGTCGTTACCAATTATTGTTGGTCGATTTTCTAAACAAACAGAGACTGCACATAATCAGTATAAATTACCATAGGGGCTAGTTCTAAAGTGATTTCGAAAATAAAACAAAAATTTTTGGAATTATATGAATATTTTAATATGTTATTTTACTTGAAAACAACTTAAAGCTAGTACCTACACAAATATAAACATTTAAAGTATTTAATTCTGACGGTGCTAGAATTGAGACAATTTCTCAGTGCTAGGTATCGACTTACTTCACACTATATCAGAATAACAATACTTATAAAGACTAAAGAACTGAATAAACAATTATAATCCTAACAAAGTATACAACCTTGCAGCTAAACACAGTTAAATGCTCGTTAAAGTTCCCACGGAATCACTCAGTGTGAGCTTGATGAACTGAGATAGCGCTGAGATGAAATACAGTAATAACAAAAGATGTCCACTATAAGGTACTATATACAATATATTCACCAATTGACGAACAACGTTCAATCATTGAGCAGTTTACTTTCTAACACAGGGTAAGTCACTTAAAACACTTACCAAGTCACTCCATATCTTTTATATACAATGTACCTCAACTACTTGCAATTAAGATTGACTCAAGTTGGAGTGAATTGAGAATATGCAGTAATATGCACAAATAACCTCGGTTGGTAGCGCAATGGCGTCGAGCGTTTATTTTACCTTGCAGAGTAATTTGCTCTGGAAAACATTACTTTGTATGAGTGTGTAAGAGAAAATTTCAATTTAAGAACAGAGCATGACAGGAATGCTTTTGGAGAAATACGGATTTAGTACACGCATCAAAATAGATTCTAAAACTCGCTATGTTGGGAACACAAAGGCTACACTCTGAAAAACGGAAATAGCACTCATGAGAAACTTTATATTATAACAAATCAAGAGAAGAGAATATTGGCCGAGTGCCAAAAACGCCGTTTACCTTTCGGCTTTTGAGAGAAAGTGACTGTAAACGAGAGAGTATTACTTACATGGCCGAGTGCCACAGGGAGGAGCGCTTACTATAGCGTCTTACTTGTAAGAGAATCAGAGAACATCTTCCATGGCCGAGTGTCACGGGGAGCGCGGATTATCGCGACTTACTTAGGAGAGAGTCTCCCATGACCGAGTGCCACGAGGAGCACGTACTATCGCGACTTACTTGGTACATAATCGGGGAACGAGTATTTTCAAGAAAGTGAGGACGCGTTCTTTCTGCCTTAGCGCGTGAACTTACCCCTACTCCTGAAATATCCCTTCCGTAGAGGGCAGATATTTTAAATATTAGAGAACTTATACAGAAACTTAACATCACCGGTTGTTTAAATTAAAATTATAAATTAACTGTTTCCGGTAGTCGCTGTAGGAACCACTGTGGTTGGTAGGATGCATTTCTGCTTGTAGCTGATCCTAGCTTGTGTTTTGAAATAAGTGGATTGTATGGTTTGAAGCAGCTCTGCTTCTAGTTAAACTGATGATGAATAAACGTTGTGACAAGAGATGCCGCCGCGAGTTTTGGTAATATTAATATAATACGAATTAAATTGCTAGATTTGAAAACATGTTCAAATGGTTTTTGAGAAACCAAGATATAAACTTTTCATCCCATTTTTCCTTTTATACGTCTATAGTTGTAGTAGATAACTACTGTGCGGGTATAGTTTTAATATTGTTATATTGTTCTGAGGTGCTGCTTTAAGTATTTCCAAACTTACATGGGTTGAATGACCATCGTAAACTTTCAAAACAGGATATTCTGAACCAAGTACTGAAATAATTAGTAAAAATCTCACTCTCTGTCCAGCCTTTTCTGCTGGCAGCACAAACGGTACCTGAAAAACTTGACTTGGGAGGAGCAAGCCACTGGTCCTACAAGTGTTTGCCCTTAAACATTATTAACGATGAGGCTCTACCGTCAGCTGCATTACAGATCAAAATAATAGTAATGTTTTCTTTACCAGGGAAACTTATTGTTCTCGAATATATTTTGTTAACTGCACCGACTACTTTAAATTTGCTTGGGTCTATGCTTAACTACTTTCATCCAGGTTCCATATCCTGTGAGGCTCTATTATAGGTTTTCCAATTTTCCAAAATACGCATATATTATGGGGTCTCTTCCTAACATATTCCACATTTTCTGGTATATTGATGCTAATATTGTGGCGTCGCTTGAAGTTAAGGAACCAGATCCTCTTCACTAGAGACGCCGTCTTTGAAATGTGTCTTCATTTTATTTCCGATGCAAATTTCCCAGCCACTGCAAATACTTCTTTCTTTGACAAACCTACTCCCCACTTTTCAGAGTTCTAGCTCTTCTGTAATTGCAATATTTGTTGTATGTTTTCCTTGTCTTGTTTTTTCCCTGAATACCTTTAACACGACTATAAAGGGTTACAGGAGGTATTTTGAATTATTCGAAAAGTACCATTATATCGTGCTTCGTACTGCATTCACTTCAGTTATTGTTAAACTGCTAAAGTTAAATCTTCCTTAGCATATTTAATATCCGCTGCATTCCTTTTTTATATATGTTCGCAACATAATGTATCTGAAATAACGGGCTAAATATTATATACCTCACAATCGCCCCAAATTCATATTTCGCATTTGCCCCTAAAAGTATTTTTCGGGGCAAATACGATATAAACAAAAACAAGTAAAAGATCGTGATTGTTTAGTCGTAATGAAATGTACACACGCTATATAACTATAAAGAACAACTTTTAAAATGGTAAAGCAGACTTACCTCAGCAAATATTAATTTGATCGAAAAATTGCTAAACACGTCACTACTTGAATGTTGGGTTATAATATGACCAGCACCTTCTAGACAAGAAGGCCGTGAAACTAAGAAAAGCAGTAGCCAGTATGGCCACTCCCTTTGGTCCAGTTTTTAATATAAAATATGTTTAAAATGGTGAGATTTGTGCATTTGCAGTGAACAGTTTATACAAAGCAGGTAATTTATTGTGTTAATGACAAGGACATTGCCATCTGTTCGTGAAAATAGACTCATAACCCTACTATACTACATTATGCTTCCGAATTATTCTACTTTATACAGTTAAATACTTATAATTTATAATTAGGAACTGATTGCTATGGTACACAAATATCTGTTATAATTTCAGAGCTGATAATGCCTAGTATCTAAAATAAGTGAAATTTTAATATACAAATCTCCTCACTTATGAGCAGTTCTTGTTGAGGGCCTTCGAGAGGGAGGTGTGTGTTGATGGTATTTAAAGTTACACCGACTTCTCGAACGCTTTTGACACGGTAAATTATGAACTAATGTTAAGTGTTCTTCGCTTTGGTGATTCGGTGGTGGGGTGAATAAGCAGTTTTCTGTCTTGGCGGGGCCAATGCGTGCGCATAAATAACTATATTTCGAGTGAGATATGTATGTTCTTTCAGGAGTCCCACAGGGATCCCATATTGGTCCTTTGTTATTTAATTTGTTTATAAATGATATTGGTAATTAATGTATTTATTCCAACTGTTTACTGTTTGCCGATGATATGTTCAGCTGTTCAGATGCATTATTCGGCCTGAGTCTGATGCTGTTGACTTGCAGGATGACCTTGATTGATTGTTTGTTTGGTCTCGGCCTAATGGTCTTTTGGTCGATCTGACAACATACCTAAGAATAAATATTTTTTGAATAGTGCTGTTCTGGATTGGGTTTCAGACATCCGCGACTTGGGAGTGATTCTCAATAGTCAGTTAGCTTTTAAATCGCATGTTAATAAAATTATTCGGGATGGGTTTAAAAAACTGGGTTTTATCTCTACGGAAGTGACATTGTGCTCAATCATTTAAACTGTTCATTGGTACGTTCGGGTCTCGAATATGCATCTGTGGATTATCACCTTATTATCAGTATCAGATCGCCGCAATAGATAGTGTTCAACGTAGGTTCTTGCGCGCGTTGGCTTTTAAGGCGCACATTAATATTTACATATAATGATACTAATTATTCAAATAATTATAATACAGTAATGAGAGACTTTAGCATGGTTAAGTTGAGTCGGCGACGACAACGCGCTGATATTCAGTTTATTTTTAAGCTTCTTAAAGGCTCTGTCACCGCTTCGCAGTTACTGGGTGGGATTAATTTCATACTGTTCATAAAACTAGAAATAGTCCTATCTTTAGAGTACCATTCCACAACACTAACTATGGCTTTTATAGCCCGATAACTCGCATGGTTCGTTGTCTTAACACCGTTGGATTGGATCCCTTTGGGTTGGGTCTATTAACATTTAGAAAGCCTTTGTTTGGCTACTTTCTATCAATTAGGTTGTGTTTTCTCTATACCTATTTCTACATTTGTTACTATAGTGGTTTTGTTACTATATTGATTTTCTATATTTTGTCTGCTATTGTTTTCACTGATTTTTTGATTGCTTTTACAATTGTTGAATTTGCTATATTCTAAAATTGAATTTCCGTTGAAATAGATAAACAAGTAAACAAATAAAATAAATAAATGAAGTAAACAAGCAAGCCCTTAAACATCTTATTTTGTGGCTTTATAATAATAACGCCAACTTACTTATTTACTTTGACAGACTTTGACTGCCTTTTGACTCTACATATAACCACAGAATAGATATTCCTTAGGCTACAGACGGAAAACATCAGAGTTTTGATTTTAATATCTTAGTTTCCCTTAGGATACCTAAACACTTTTTATGTGTAGCATTAGCGAATATTGATGTTGAAGGGTGGTTTAAGGCACTTGTTGTAATAATTAAAGTATATTTCAGCTTTGGTTTAAGTTCAGTCCCTTAGTTGAAACACAAGTAATTGTGTACAATACTGTTGAGTGAATTGAAAACATGGTGGTAACCTGTTGTGTTCTCAAATGTAGCTGGAATTATAAAAATGGACACAAAGTGGCAATATTTTCATTTCCAAAAAAAGGTGAACTGAGGCAGCATGCATTGGGTAAATGCAATTAAGTGAGTTTTGTTTTTCTATTTTTATGTATAGTGACTAGTCATACACACTGTATTTTTAGATTATGTGCCTAACATTACGTGCACAACATATGATATTCATTAACGCAGGAAATTAAAGTAAATATATGTTTTAGGTGTGTGAAATCCACTTTATATCAATTGAGTATATATTTTATTAATATTGATGAAGCTCCCCAAGTTCATTTAAATGTTATTGTCTTTATTTCTGAAAATCTGTTTATATCAATAGAGCAAATGAGTGCTGTTGACATTAAAATTGTATATAAAAACAAAAGCCCTCTCAACTTACCCCTTGAAGTATCTACATGATGTTAATACTGTATAGAAAGTTCTTATTGAAACGGCTTATTTTCTAAAACAGCATACCGAGCAGCGTTCTGTAGATGTAGAAGGCAATTTAAACATTGTAAGTGATATTTTAACATCTTTAGGAACACACTCTATTTTTTGTATTTACAATAATTATAAGTGCCAAAAATTTCATCACTCATCGGTACAGGGTTTTCATTTATATTTTGACACTCACCTACAGAGTTTATTAAAAGAGATAGACAAAAACTTTTTATAAAAAAGGTGTATGTTTTTTTCTTTATTATCTTTTGAACATATCAGTAACAACTTCGCTTTTTTAAATGGTGCTCCTTGTATATTACTACATTCTTGGACTCTCTAGAGAAATCTAAACACATTTCGTGTATGTTCTATACCTATCTTTAGCTGTTTATGAAATATTGACGGTTGAAACTCGGGCGTTGTGACACACAAGCATTAATTTTTTCACATTGCATTATCTATTATTTTATATAAACAGTCTTTAAAAAATATCTAGGTAACTATGTATTCTTGTTTTAGTTTATATACACCTTCGCTTCGATACAATTCGAGTTGGACTGTGTTTGAAAGGTTTTTGAAAATGTCTCGATTTGGAGAAGAGGGCCAAGATGTTATTAGAGAAGAAGCTCAAAACCTAATTCCAAATAACACGAAAATATCCAAAGCCAGTGTTTGGAGGCAGTTTACGGAATTTTGTGGAGAAAGGTCTTATAATATTAACAATGAAAATATTTCAACTAAAGAGTTAGCCCAAGTATTGGAAGATTTTGCTTTTAACATGAGGAAAAATAATACTGAGGATTATAAAGAAAGTGTTATGCGGCTAAACAATTGCAAGAAATGTTTCATGAAAAGTATGGTAGAAAGTTTGACTCTTTTTTGGATATTGAGTTTACCGTGGCCAGGGCATCAAGGGATGCCAAACGAAAACAACTCCAAAATAATCCCTTAAAATGAAATTTAAATGCATCGGCATTGAGTAATGAAGAATACGAAAAAATTCTTCAGACGTGTGATGAAGATACTCTTGATAGTCTCCAGAGTAATTTTTTTTGCATCAATTGAACTAGCATGGAGATGCGGGGGAAGGGTGTGCAGCTTGTGTAACATATTTTTCTGAAGAATTAGATAATAGGTATGGGGAAATTCAACTGGACGAATTGAATATAATCCGATTTTTTCAAAGACAGGTCAAGGTGGTTCAAGGAAATTGACCGATAGTAAGTGGCTTATAACAAATATTACTAAACCAATGATTTGTCCAGTCCGTTTTTTTTAAAAGTTGATGGAAAAGAGAAGTACATTTATAAAAACTGAGAGATTATTTTTGTCTCCCAATGAAAATTATATCAAATTCCATGTAAAGAGTTGGTATAAAAATAGCCCTGTGGGAAGTAATACCATTTCTAACTCGTTTAAGTTGGCAGCAGGTAAAATAGGTATAGATACTAAAAAATTAATAATAGTAAAAATAATAATAATAATAATAATAATAATAATAATAATAATAATAATAAGATGCTTTATTACAAAACATATAAAAACACAAATAGAAACATACAATAAAGGGAAAAAAGAAAAACCTAACTATACAAAACTTTATACAATTGTGCACATTGTACGTGGTCAAAATATTTAACATCAAATCCTAAACACTAAATACCAAATATTAAACATGAAATCATTAAACCAGTGTGTAAGATGCTCAAAATTAAATATTAATTAAAAAAGTCGTTGACTGCGTATGAGGCTCTCTCCAGTAAGTATGATCTCAAAGCTATGCGAAATGCCGGAAAAGATGTTACTGACCTCATTTTAAATGGCAGATAATTGTGCATTTTTTGCATTGTACAATACAGAGCTTTTAACTAACTCTGAGCGTGGGGCTGGCAGATAAAGATTATGCTTCTTATTCCTAAGTGGATAGTTGTGAGATGGCCTATCTGGAACAGCAGATACGTGTTTGCGGATTAAGCAAACGGATTCAAATATGAATGAGGAAGGAAGAGTTAATATTTTGTATATTTTAAAGAAATCCTGGCAGTTAGTTCTACTGTTTAGTCTCAGTGAATATCGATAGCTCTCTATTGTAGTTTGAAAATACGCGCAAATTGAGTCGCACAACACGTACCCCAGAATGGAAGGGCGTATCGGAGGTGCGACTCAAAAAGGGCATGACTGTTCTAGCAGTTGACACGTTAAGCTCCCAGTAAAACAGTTCTTAGCGCAAAACAGGCAGAACTTAATTTTTTGATAAAACATCGATGTGCAAGTCCCACTTTAAATGGTTTTCCACAACAAGCCCCAATAATGTCACAGATTCAACGACGTCAATAGTGGTGTTATTAAGTACAAAAGATTGCAACGTACTTTTTATGACAAAACTTTAGTTTTAGAAACGTTAAGGCACAGGAGATTAAAATCACATCATGATTTAATGGTGATTAAGTCACTAGATACATAGAACTGTATGTAGCGCCGTAATATCCGGGTTGCTCCAAGTGAAACTAGTATCGTCCGCAAATAGACAGACTTTACCGTTAATGTCCAGACAAGCGATGTCGTTGATAAACAGCAGACACAAAATGGAACCTAGTAATGAACCCTGGGGGACTCCACAATCTATTGGCTTGCAAGAAGACATCGACGTATCAACCCTCACAAGCTGACATCTGTTGTTAAGATACGACTTAAACCATTCGAGGGGCACTCCTCTGAATCCGTAGTACTGCAATTTGTTAATTAAGATATTATGATTTAGACAGTCGAAAGCTTTAGAGAAATCACGGTAAATTGTTGCTGTAGTGATGGTTGTTCAGGTTGGAGTATACCTAATTAAAGAGGGAACACATAGCATCATTTGTGCATTTGTTACTTAAAAATCCAAATTGATGGGTAGCAAGTATTTTATTTAGAGAGAAAATATAGAAGCCTTTTTTAACCAATCTTTCAATGATCTTTGATAATGTGGGAAGTGGTACAACTGGCGATAGTTCGAAGCTTATTCTTTATCTCCTCCTTTATGCAAAGCAATAATTATTGCCATCTTAAGACAGTTTGGAAACCCCCCATTTTGGAGTGACTTGTTAATTAAAGTAGTAAGATGGTTTAATGTGCATTCCGGCAGGTTTGAGAACATTTTCAGAATAAGCCCGTCTGTCCCAGATGAGGATATGTTTTTAATGTCTTTCATTGTGCTGCGAAGCTCAGCAAATGCTACAGGCGTAAAGAAGAAACTCTGTAAATTCACATTAGCATTAGAGAGATATGAAAGTGGATCATGAGAAGGAGTTATTGTGTTCATTAATCTTTAGCCACATTTACAAAGTAATTGTTTAGGTTATCCGGTGAATTAGCGATTGTGCCAGACGAAGAAGTCTTATTCCTTAAGTCATTCACAATAGACCATGATTCTTTAGCAACGTTACCGGATTTAGCAAGCCTCCCATTATAATAAGTATCCTTAGCACCTTTTATAATTTTATGATAGACTTTTCTGTAAAGTTTCACATAATCATGAAACAAGACGCTGCGCTGTCCGAGTATTTTTTTTTAGGTGAGATAATGAACGCATGTTCTTTGCAGATGTGCGTAAGCCTTTAGTTGACCAGGGTTTATGTTGTTTAATTTTGATAGGCCTAAGTGGAGAGGATTTAAACACCAGTTACCATAAATCTAGAAAATTCGGTATCGACATCATCAGAAAGGACAACCCAGTCAGTTGTTAGATGCCTGAAATTTATAAAATTTTTGTCCGAAAAATTACGGCATAATTTGCGTGAAGCAATTTTGCATTTGGATTTTATCGAAAATTCTGTTAATACTGCCTCATGATCAGAGAAACCCTGGTTAAAGAGATCACAGTCCATGAATTCTGGATCAAAAGATGACACAACATAGTCTATAGTACTAGAACTAGTTTTAGCTATTCTAGTTGGTGAGTTAATATGCAAGATAATACCAAAAGAGTCGAAAATGGACCGAGGGGATTCTTGAGCAGCACACACACTGGAAAAGTCAACATTAAGGTAGCCACACAAAATTAATTTGCTTTTTAAAGGCAGGGATTCAAGCAAGCTCAGTAATCTTTGACTGAATATATGCCTGTCAGCATCAGGTTTTCTGAAAATACAAACAAGATAGAGGTCATAAGCATTATGTTAGACGATGGAAAATTCAAACACTTTCTCACACAATAAATTATCGAATTTAGTCACTGCCGAAAAGTCGTTGTTAGTAGACATTATCATAGTACCTCCATGAGATAAATTACTTCTATAAATCTAGTTACTGTAGTATAATTTTTGACAAACACAGGTTTATCAACATTTAATCAATGTTCAGTTATGGCAATGATTTCTGGAAAATTAAGCTCTTCTAATAAAAGATATAGTTCATCTGTTTTGTGTCTTAATAAGGACTGAATATTAATAAGAAAAATACTAAGCTTGTCATCATCCAATTTTTCAGAGGGTGCTTGATCCTCTGTTCTCGTCAATCTACCTAAAAATTCCCCCGTCTAATCGGAGAGCCAGTAGCAAAATAATTGCTATGACTTTCCCTAATCTTCTGTTGAATTCTCTCCGATGAAATGAAAGACCTGAAGACAAAGAGATCCGTTTCAACCTCAGCATAACCAATACCGTATGCGTCGTGGAAGCGATAATAGATATAACCATAACTCACGCAAGGAGTCCACGTCACTAGTCCCTCCGAAGCTAGAGCTAATTTGATGCTGGTGTTGGTGTGCCCTTCAAAACACACACTGGAGGGTTGGTCATGGAGATAGGCAAGGAACAGCCGAAGAGCCTTTAATATGGAGGGATCCCTCAGTCTAGCCAGCAAATAACGTCCATTAGCCGCATCCGAATCTCGCGACAGCCACACTATAGGTGGAGTCATCGGGTCCATATCCAGTCTACTATCCCTCTTCGCACTTTTCTCCACAACAACCTCCAAATTCTCTAGCCCAAGAGACTTACAGGCAGCCAAAGCTTCCCTGTCAGAACCAACCCCAATAGACCTCACCCCTCCAGGTATATATGTACAGATGTTGAGTCAGAGCGTGGTGGTAGGCTTCGGCCGTCCAAAGTGCCTGGTATAAAATGGTGAGCCAGTGGACGACGACGTACTTGCTGCAGGCGGCGATACCTTTAAGGGTGTTAAAGATGAATTGGCAGTGACTAGACTATTTCAGTACCCGGCGGCCACATACTTATGTCCTTAAGCTGCTTTAGGTGGCTTTTTTTCTGCACACTAACCTTGAAATGTAATCAGTCCTTATTTTTCAGCATTGGAAAGCATCGGATAAAGTCAGTACTTCCTAGTTTTTCTTTGGCATAGTGTGCAAGCTGGTTTGCTGTATAAGGAGGTGGGATCTTGGACACTACCACATAATGCAAGTCTTCTTTTATGGGGGATATGTGAGGTGTGGGAGCAATGACTTTAGGAGAAGTAATAACCACTGTGTCATGGTTATCTACATGGTCGGTATGAGTGTCTGAACCATTCGGGAAGACTTACTGCTACGTCAAATCTTGCCAAAACGGGAATTAGAGGGCAACATCTTATTAAGATCACTGGACATATAAATGCCAATCAATTAAGCCCTATTTGCAGCTGGATAGTGAACATCATCAGAACATAATTAAGACTATGAGGAGCAACATTCCCAGTGTGTCAGTTAGTGGCGTTCTTAATGAAAGTGTTAATTCTAAGCAGCAAAGCATTGTTCATAATAATCGTACCTTTAATATTACAAATAATAATTATGATATCAAGAATAATTAGAGAATAGTATTGTTAAATATTGTTGAGAATAAATCGAATAGTTAAAGTATTTTTAGTAAAACACTTTAACTATAAAAAAACAGTTTTTTTTAGATGTGTTAATATTTATTTGTTAATAGATTTTTAAGAAAATTGATCTTTACTTCTTTAATTAACTTTGGAAAATTATCAAGGAGAATATGTAATTTTTTAGTTTAATAGAATAACATTATCTTACTTCAGTTACAAAAACCTTTAAAAAATAACTTAAAGAACATCCTTTTATTTGCTAATTATTTTCAAATATATCCCTGCTTTAATATTTACAAGTTTCATAAAATGAGAAATTTGTTGGTGAAATAAAATATAATTTTCCAGCTTTAGATATATAAATCTTTGATAAGCAACTTAAAAACATTTTATATTTTCTTTTTTTATTAACTTTATTCAACTAAACTTGGTGGAATATCATTTTTTGTTAATATTTTTGAAGCACGTATTTACTTTAATATGGTCAGATTCTCCACAAAATAAGAAATTTGTTGGTGAAATAAAATATAATATTCCAGCTTTAGTTATATAAATCTTTGATAAGTAACTTAAAACATTTTATATTTTAACTTTTTATTAACTTTATTCAACTAACCTTGGTGGAACATCATAAAAATAGTAATGGTTGTTTCAGTTACAGACATCAAATACGTTATTTCTATACATTCTTGGTGTTAGATAATGTGATAAACGTTATCACAAAAATGGTTCCTGATTCTAAAAAATATGGATTGTGTACATTTTGCGAAGAATATTTGGATATTGAAAAGTATCATCGTTATCTTGCCTATACCTGCCTCAATTGATTGAAGATGTCGGTTATGAAAACACAGCGGATTGAAAGCTATTTACAAAAATCCAAGAATATCTACAGTAAATTTAATAAAATATCAAAATTAAAACTAAATAAAACTAAATAAAATTGTATCCAAATATTTTACATATTTTATCAAACATTCACATTTACAAAGTGCTGTTTCTATTCCTGTTTATTCTCCATTAAAACGAGTGTTAGACTACAAGTTCCACTTAAATTTAGTTTCCTAATGTTTCATTTTATTTATTATAAAATACCCGCAACTTAATCCTTAAGAAATAAATACATATTACCAAACATACTAATTTGTTTACTTGTCCTTTTTGTATTGCCAAACAAATTTGATTCCATTCCAATTCCTGTGTTAGTGATATTCTTGAAATGTCTTTGAAATGACGTTTCAGGAAAATTATCATTTCTTAATTTTACCACAAATGTAAAAAATTTCCGGTTATTCTTTAGGTTCCTATGGTAACCAAAGAAAAATCAAGCTTCTGATTGGTTAAAAATGTAAGTGTAAAATTTTCACTATAATTCTGCAGAAATTTTTTCGATGGCATGGCAATAAGTCTAAATAAGAGCATTTCATTGGCCAAAAAGTGTTGGTGGTGCATATGAATTATCTCATAAAAAATAAATACCACGTAATATCAGATAGAAATATGTATATGAAACGTTAAAAGTAATACTTTTTAAATATCCCTGTCATCTGTCAAAATTTTTTTTAAAAATATTAAGGTTGGATATTCCAAGTGTTTTAATAAATAATAAATACGAACTATTAGTTTCTTAAAACCCCACCAGACTTGTAAAAATCGTCCAATACCATTTGATGACGGGTAAGAAGTTCCCATAACACCTCTAAAAATATATATCTCCTCTCAACAACTCTCGAACGTTTGAAATATATTTTTTTACAACGCAAACCGTTTTATTTTAGAAAAAAATTGCTTCTTTTAGCATATAATTATCCAAAATTAACGAAGTGAAAAATCTTCAAAAGAACATTGTACACAAACAACCTTTCTGAAATACAGACAAAACACAGCCTGCCAACCGGAAATTTAAAGAACTGTCCAGTAGTAAATAAAATTCAGTAACGGTTATTCTTTTCATAATATATTTTTTGCAATTCGTATCAAAAGCGAAAATTATATATCTCGACAAGCAATCAAGAAGGAAAAAATTCGGTTACATGCAAATTTCAAGCTCTCTAAGAAATAATGAGGTACAAAGTGTCAATCTTTGTCACGTTTCCGCCAATTGACTTCCTGTTAAAATCCGCTTAGAAGTTATGCATAATAGGAAACGAAATATTATAATAGGCACTAGAGGACTTTACCTATTTTGACCAAAAACGTCACAATACGGGCACGTCAGTATGTGCAGTGGAAGGGGCCCACAAAATAATGATTTTCTATGGAATCAAACGATTGCAATGCTTTCAATTATTCAATACAGTGGAATGAATATCTTACTTCCGTTATATTTGATTTTATCAGTATAAACCGCAACTGCCTAGAAATAAGTTGAATGTGCACACACAAATTCAAGAGGCTTTGGCCGATTTGAAAAAGATATACAAATTCCTTATTTTTGTGGAGATTTATTTATTGTCCAGTGGTCAATTTTGATAGTTATCTTTAATTTGCATTTAGTCGGATATTTGGTAAAATCGATAAACTTTCTCATAAGATATTACAGTTTGGTGTACAGAGAATACGACATGTTACATACAGGAGGCCCCAAACGGAAAACTACGTTTCCCATTATTTTCAAACTTGCCTTGGAGTTGCAATCAATCAATTTATTAATGTATTTCAGTAAAATACTTTGACATTTGGGTCATTCCGGTTTGACCAGAAGTGACGTCATAATTGTTGATGAGTTAATTTGAACTGTCTGTATTTTAAATCATTCTGTATTAATTCGAAGGTATCCTTATCTCTTACCATGTTTAACACATTTTATACATTTAAGGAAACGATTGTACTCACTAAAGCGCCATAATTTAAAAATCACTCTTCGGATCAAAGATAAATTCGGGTGAGCTGAAGACTGAAGAACTTATGCTGTACAAAGTAAACATATGTTGACCGTATTTTATACTCAATGGCTCATAAAGATTATTTTGTCGAAACATTTTCTTTTTATGCTAACTGTATAATGTGGTGTCTCATATTGCACCTATAGTAACTTGCAGGAATTAGGCAGAGGATAATTTTTCCTCTGCCTCTGCAGTTTCCTCTGTGAAATAAGCACAATTTTCTATTTTGAAATGCTTGGGAGAATATTTTTATTGATTTCGTTTCAGAGTTTAAATTCACTTTATTATATTTATGTTTAGTTACGTAATAGTTTAGTAAACGGACCTCAACTAGGACCAACGATTGTTCGTTATTTTGTCAACTCATAAATTCAATAAAATACAAATAAATATAGGGACATACCTACTTACTTTTTAAGGCTAGCATGAATTAGAGAAAACAAAAGAGGGAGAACGTTTAGTTAATGGGTCCTGTTCGATCCATTCTAAATGTGCCCATGTTGAACAAATGGTACAACGGAACCAAATTTCGTTGTTTTTCCGTTACAGAAACAACTAGCATCTGTCTTCTTCCACATCCTCACCTTCGATATCATCATTTCTAACATCAATATCAGAATTTGATGAGCTCGAATCAAAAACTTTTCTTTTATATCTATTTTTTTTATTTTGCGAATCCGCCTTCGTACTTCACCTTTTTTTTTTGGAACAATCTAATTTTATCTTATGTTGTTCTTCTTTCTGCTGTTTCTTACCTTATTTATAATTCTTGTTTCATTGATGTTGGTGTAATTATATTGGTATGTTGTTTTTGCCTTCTTTCTCTCCGTTTTCTTACTGATAACTGTAAGTAAAAGCCCCTGGAATAAAAGTGGAAGACACATCTTGAATTTTTGTCTAGTAGAAGGCCGAATTTGGGGAAAGTCCAACTTGAGGTTCCTCATTACTGGAAGACTCAACTTGAAGTTCCTTGCTACTGGAAGACCCAGTTTGGGGTTGTATTCTAGTAAAAAACCCAACTTGAGCGTCATTGCTTATAGATACAACTTTATTGCTTACATTTGTCACGTCCGCCGACACGTCGGCAGATTCATCATTTTCTAAAATAGTGAAAGGCAAAAAGTCTATTGCCTTGTTTGTGAACACCCTAGTAAGATAAATACTTACATACTTCGAAATCCTGATTCGCCTTTACTTATAATAGTCACTGTAGAATAGGCGTTATTAATTAAAAATTATATTATGTAATAATGGATTCTATCAATAAACATGTTGCATTCCTCCGATATTCTGCCTTAAGGAGTTTATAACAGACAACATCTAAGGGTTGGATTCTATGTGCGGGAAGATAGAAAGCGTCGCAATATTATTCTCCTAGGAAAATTCATACGATTTAACGATATATGACTGGAATAATTGTTTATAATTAATAGTTCTGGTGAATCTATTGTCGGTAAGGCAATTTTTTTGAAATGATGTAACCGATTATTGACTCAGCTATTGTTTGAGCACTTTCATAATACTTCAGCAGATTCACAGTTAGGGATTAATCTCTTTCTGGGAAAGATAAATATGGACGGGATATAACCCCTGCAAGAATCAACATATACATCAAACTAACATTTCGTCCTTTGTCCGCACTGGCTACGAGACCACACCTTTTTTGGCTTTTGGTGGCTCAAATTTTTCCCGGATCTTGAACGGTTGTTATTTCTATTTCATCGGCATTGTATATTTTACGAAGGGAAAACTGGTATTCAGACATATTTCTTCCAATGACTCAAAGAAAGTGTCTAGTTCTCGTCTGTTGAACGCTATTATTCGATTAAGACTAGTAGACTCAACTGTCATTGTTTTAGGTCTGTGACCATCACTCCATAAAATATGAACGCCAGATACTTAATTTCAGTGGCCATTTCGTTTTCCTGAACGCAGGCTCCTTCCCAGTGCAGGTTCTTCCAGATTATTATTTTTTATTCTTCGTTGAAGTGCGGTAAATTGAAGATTGCTTTATTTAGCAGCAACTCTAATTGAAATTCCGTTTCCAATCACTTGCTGTAAGTAAGACGTTGTAGTTAAGTTGCAACTTCGCTGACCGCCATTACCCAATAACCGGCATTTATCCACTCTACCAGTTAATAGGAAACTGATATTTTATTTCAAACTAGCTGACCCGACAATGAATGTCTTGTTAACTTTTAGCTAAACTTAATTTATTATTTTATTAACGTAAAAAATTATTACAAATATTTATTATGTTCAGTGGTTTATTAGGATAATATATTTAAAAAAATTCAATAAAAATTCAAATATCAAGTATTTCAATGGCGTGTCAGCAAGACATTTGCTTTATTGCAGCTATGTATGTATATTGCTGCATTGATTGACTCGGATTGATTCTCTTCACTGAAGCACACGACATTTTCGTTTTATTCTCAAGGGCAAGAACAAATAAAACAGATGGTTTGCCGACACGTGAACATGCCACGTACAATTGACCATGAGAAAAACATGCATTTTCTAGCTTCAGACCACAAACACTCAAGGATTGGCCTTGTGATTTGTTAATCGTCAAGGCGAATGCAAGACAAAACGGAAATTGAATTCGTTTAAACTTTAAGGTAAGGGGATATCGGTTGGGATCATCGGAATCCTCGGAATCAGAACTTCCTCATCTTTGGTTTTTCCTTTGAGTATCGTCGCTTGAATCACATTGATCATCGCTTTTCTTAGTTCCAAACGCGTGCCATTGCATAGTTTTGGTTGGTTTAGATTTTGAAGCATGATGACTACCGAGCCAACCTTCAGTTGTAAATTGTGCGGTGGTAAGCCAGGCACATCCAAGGAGTTTAAAAATTCAGTTGGATAGTTGGTGGCTTCGTCTTCGTTTGTTACACAGTCAATAGATTTGAATAAATGCAGAGTACCAACGATTTGATTCTGAATTACGAAGTTTATGTCATTCACATCTTTGTTCTTAGCCGCCAAAATTGCTCGCTCACTCAACCATTTGTTATTTTTGAGGGTAGCAATGATATTCGGAAATACTTTGTTGATGAGCTGGTCTCGGAAATCAATCCGCTCGATTCGTCGACAGGAACACGACCATTACCAATAGTCAGCAATTGATTTGAGAAATCCTCAGCAGATGGATCGTTCAGCAATGCAACTCTAATGTTTGCCGCCAGCTAAAGTTTCTTCATATAGCGCCACAGATTTGATGATTTGAGGCAAGCGCTTATTTCATCTGCAGCAGTCGATCTTGAAATGACTGGCAGTGTTTGGGTTTGGCGGAAATCGCCAGACAATAAAATCATTGCGCCTCCAAAACATCTCGAGTCATTGCGCAGATCTTTCAATGTTCAGTCAAGTGCTTCCAATGCGCGATTGTGCGCCATTGTGCATTCGTCCCAGATGATGATTTTAGATGCTACTAAAACTTTGGCTATTGCGGAGTATTTCGCAATGTTACAGGTCGGTTGTTCATTAGTTTGAAGGTTTAACGGCAATTTTAAGGCTGAATGAGCCGTACGGCATCCTCCTAACAATGTGTCCGCTATTCCAGAAGAATCAACTGCTACCGCAATGTCAGATCTCGGCCAGTGTGGCCAAAATCCATGACATGAGGAATGTCTTCCCAGTTCCACCGGGGGCATCCAGAAAAAAATAAGCTACCATTTCCATCATTAATTGCCTTCATTAATGTATTATAGACTTCCTTCTGTTGGGGGTTCAACAGGGGTACCTTCGTTTGAACTGACTGGTATAATTCATGTCGATCATATTCACGTTCATGCTTCAATTCTCCAACAAATGCGTCATTCATTCCAAGATCTGGTGCTGGCATTCATAACCTGACTAACAAACTGCCGCACATGAGGTAACACATGTCTTCGATCAAGAGCAACGTCTGGTTACGCATCTCCTGATTCACCTCAAGATCGTGACTTCTTGAACTGACACGAAATGGATGTAAAATGTATTTTGCTATGGATACTTGTATTTGTTCCACAGGTCACGTGGAATCGATGGGGAGCATGTCGAAAAGATGATTGCAATTAATGTGCATATCTGACTTGAAGTTGCAGAGAGAATTGCTTCAGCGATTGGCATGTCCCATTGAGCATCGCTTTCAAGTAAATTTAGCTCTTGGCATGCAGCACCAAATGTTGGGCATACTATACCATTAACAGTTCGTAATGATTGAAATGAAGTTGGCCCACGAAGATTCACCAGCAACAACCGCAAATAGAAGCATTCATCATTGTTCGGATGAACTGTGTAAATACGACCAAGAGCATCAGTAGAACGCACATACGGATGACCTGGAACCGCATCGCCTTGCTTCCGACGTTGAAATTTCTTCGATGAAGCGTTCCAAGTGTGGCATCTCCGAGTAAAGCAACGTTCCTGCAAACGGATAGCAAATCTCAAAGAAACTGGTCAATGTTGTCGCTGGAGGAGTTTCAGCACATTCGACACGATGAAATATACTCGTTGGCCATTCTGCAGATGCACCGCCAAATGTATAATAGTGCGATGACGTTCGTGAGTAGTTGTTGCTTTACCATCGATATTTAAGCAACACTAAGTACGGATGACTGATCTGGAATGATTGATACCAATCGATTTGACAGTTGTTGTCATTTATTCTCTATACTTTTTTATATTTTTCTAGTATTTTCTATGTATTTCAATATCTTTCTAGATTTGAATATGCTACTTTCCCACTATTTTCTGTTGAATTTCTTTCCTATAATATGTAGTATGTCAAGTGGACATCAAATATTACTAAAAAACTATAATCGTGCATAACATGAGCTGTCAATTGAGGAAGATGGCGGAGTTCCAAGCCTAATTTATAACTAATTTTGTGTATAATTTTTTATCCGAAAATTTTACCGATATTTTAATAGTTATTCTGCTATTCGGTGCGGAGACAAATCCAACAAACCAAAGATCATAAAAATCGGTTCAGCCGTTCTTGAGTTGTGTAACTAACCCGACTTTGTTTTATGTATATATATATATTGCTTTGTGTCATTATGCCATAAGAAAATGGTACAGAATAATTTTAATCAGGCTCATAGATAATTACTTAAAAAATAGACCCGTGATTAAAATTTATATTTCCCAGTTCTTTTAAACGATAACCGGTGCTTGTAACTTGGGCATATATATTTCTAATATAATCATTAAACACATACAC
>MU188459.1:12000-26336 GCA_016904865.1 Pissodes strobi | reverse complement strand
ATAATTTTAAATATACTGGATTTTTTCAACTGGAAAAGGAAAAAGTCCAAAGCGGAATCGCACTTCAAATTGAGAATGTGATACCGCGAGCCGCAGATGCAACAAAATTGAACCCAACAACGAACGCAAATATAAAGAAGAATGGGATAAAATCAAACCAGGATTGCGCTATCAGTATGTCTTCCCAGCAAAAGGCCACAAAAACCAAAATTAAAAAATATTTGAAAAATATAATGAGGGACACAATTACGTACTCTATGTACGCCAAAAAAGAATACGTAACAATGGCAACAATAAGACAAAAGTTCAGGAAAAAGTTTTCCATCGGCTCCTTAAGAAGATGGATCAAAAGTATAGGCTTCAAGTGGAAAAAATCAAATAATACAAAATATCTGATGGACTTACCAGATATTGTTCATAAAAGAATATTTTTTTTAATGGAGCATATAAAAATAGAAGTTTAGATTCGGAAGGTTTTACTACAGTTTTCATTGACGAGACGTGGATCTATGGCAAGGGGATCATTTCGTAGTCGCTGGCAAGATGGCACTAAACACACAGATTCAAGAAAAAAAAGTGAAGGTAAAAATATGTTGTTACCTTTTAATTAATTTTTTTTTAATAAAAACTGGTACCTTATAATTCCATCTGTTTCATATTTGTATCAGCTTATAAAAGTACAAAAAAAAATTAAAAAGTTCTAAAGTCTAATCGGATAGTTTGGAATCTATGGCCCTTCAAAGTACCCTCGCAAAAAATTGCAAAGAAGCAAGCAATATATAACCTAAAAATGCAAAATATTAATTTGACGTGTTTAAGGACTATTACAGATTATAAAGCTCATAGTATTGTTCCGCCATGAATTACTGGGAGACCTTATAAAGCGCAGTAGGTACCTCCCAAACAATACAAATTATTTTTGATTTTTTTTTCGCTAAAAAAATTCATAATGGGGGAATTTGACTCTATGTAGTATGTGTATGGAACATTACTTATTAATTACATTAAGTTACTGTTCTGGTAGAATGATTTCGAATATCTTTGATGTTTAAAAGAAATTGAGTTATCTTCTATTTTTTAAGGTCATCGTTATATGGTGGTCCACGTCGGAACCAAAGATGGCTTCATCAAGGGCGCGAATTTAATATTCAAAAGTGGATTAAAGACGATTATCATGACAATATGAACAGGAAAAACTTCGAAAACTGGTTTAAAACTCAGCTCGTTCCGAATCTTCCCCCAAAGTCATTCATAGTCATGGACAATGCAAGTTATCATTCTGGTTTATTAGAAGAAATCCCGAGAAAATCTTAGACAAAGCAGAGACTGAATGAATGGTTGAAAAAAAAAAGAATATTGACTTTCCAAAAAAGCCATGAAAGATCAAATATGGTGTATTGCACGCAGTAACTGCCCTAGTGAAAAAAATACTTCCTTGATGAATATATGAAACCATTAGGATACAAAGTTTTGCGACTGCCACCATGCCAGTTTAATGCAATTAAAATGGTATGGTCGGAATGTAAACGAAAATACCATCAATATATTTCCAATATTAAGGGGTCACCTTCAGAAGTTGTGGCTACATGGGAAAGGGTAATAAACGAAATTTCTATAGATCATTGGCAAAAATATGTTATTCATACAGAAAAGGTAATTCAAGAGGCTTGGGAGGCAATACGAGTGTGTGATGCCTCTGACATTCCGCCACTTGTAGTTACGACTGATGAAGACGACGACGACGAGGACAATATTTCTGACTTTAGATCTGACCCTGACAATACTGACGAGACGTTACAATTACATTAACTTAGCAATGCAATATGGTGTGGTTTTTTTTGAATTTTCTATATTTCATTTTTTGGATTGGTATTTTAATTTTGATGTGTTAACATATTCATCCAGGCAGTATTTTTTTTTTAGGAAAAAGTAAATTAAATTGTCAGTATTTTAATTTTCCCCTATAAGTTAAAATAATTTTATACCATTCTTCCCATTATTCACAATTTTTGTAAGCTCCGTTTTATTACATCTACTGCTCGTTGTATTACATTCTCAATTTGAAGTGCGATTCAGTTTCGAACTTGTTCCTTTTCCAGTTGAAAAAAAGCCGATATATTTAAAATTACCATCTGCATTTGTTCATTATTCATGATTAATCATAATAATTGTTATTAAGTTTGTTAAGAAATTAATAAATACGAGATTATTTTTATTTTTTGAGATTGAAAGTACATAGACGAATGCAAAAAATATAATATACCGCTAAATCATTATTTGTTAATTTGTGAACGTATAAAATACATAACAGACTATTAATTTCTGAACGCGATAGTAAATTTGCTAACCTAATATTGATTGGAAAAAATATCTACGCCATAAGTTTTTCTCACCTGGATGACGATGACGTAACTCCAAATGGATATAATTAATCGTTCAACCACAGTATAACATGGTTTGTTATACTCTGGTTCAACTTTACCTCCATATGTCTTCATTGATTTCATTATTGACTCCTTATTGACCATATCCATAGAAGTTCCACTATTAAATTTATCCGAATTTATCCTTTTGTAAACTTTTGGAAAACACTAATATCCATTAAGTTCCCTAGTTGTGGCACATCTTGCAGGTATAAGTGCGCAGACTTGGCATAAGGAAAATGGAAAATGTGTTTCTACGATAACACCTTTTACGGGACAAAAATTACAAAAAGATACTTTTGACATTTAACCCTAAATATTATTTTAGCAGACGTAGCATGGGTGGGAATCTTTAATATTTTATTTTTAATAGTGTAATGAAGATATAAGCCAATTTTTAGCGGTATGCGAATTATTGTAAACGTGCCACTTTATTTCGATTATTTTTACTGGATTAAATAAAGCATGCCCAAGCTGTAGTAGTTCTATTGATATTAAATACGGGACAGTAAGCGACCTAAGAATCAGAAGGCATGACTTCAGTGATTTCTCAACTTGAGCCGAAAAATATTAGGAATTCATAACGACACTTATTGTTTTATGATTAACTATAATTTCGCTTGCTGTATTATACTCTTACTATCATAAGTAGTATTATGCGTCTATTATTAAATGGTTGTAAATCAAGATTATTATTGTAAAATGTTGTCATGCCTTTAGTCTTTTGAATGATTTTATAATTGCAGAAAATCGCAGGGACAAGATTGTTTCTCCGCATATGAATGAATTATGTTCAATCATTATTATATTTTTCTTTTAATAACGTTAAACTACCACTACCTATAGAAAATAGCAAATCGGCCGTTGCATTTCCTACCATTATTTTCAAATTCAACTACATCTTCCGTGATTTAACATTTTGTCATAAACGTTTCAGCTGCTTCTCTTCAAAGGTAGCACAAACAATTAATTTTTTTTTGTGAAATATATATAGCAATTATTTTTTCCAAGTTTCCTAGAAATATCGTAACTGGCATATAAAAAAATCTGTCAAATCGAAATAAAAATGTCCGTTAATTCCCAATTAGATCACTTTGTCAAATAGCATTAACTAGCTTCTATTCTAAAAAAGGCAGGGCTGTAACCGATATCAGAAATTAGCTATTTTAAAATCCCTAAATCTATATAAAATTACCTCCATTCAGACCGAGCCAAAACAATCTTTATATTTTCCGCTCGCTCCCCATATTATCTTGCTTCTTGTTTTGATGACACTTCCAACTTTGTCGTTTTACAGTTATACTCTCCTTTATTCCCTTTTTCGCATGTCTTTATTACTGGGTATTGTATTTCCAATGTCATTTTTTGTTAGTATTATATTTTTGATTGTAAACGCGTTTTTCTGATTGACGGCAGCTTTATGACTGTCGCTTATCGTATAATATCTGGCAAAAACTGTTACGCGAGAATGGTATTTTAATACTTACAGAAAACGTAGCTGCAAATGTCTAGAAAATTTTATATTCACTGCGTATTTCAGAATATATCCGTCAGCCAAGATTCTTTGACAAAAAATAAGTCGAGTATGAGCATTCCCAACAGCAGGCAGTGCAAGCATTATTTGCATATTAAACGATTGTATTCTTTATAGTGTATCATGTACAGGGTTTTCATTTATATTTTCACTCGCAACTAGAGATTTTATTTTAAGAGTTATAGTTGTAACACCGCCATGACAGAAATCTCAAGTAGTAACGACGTCAAAAATCACAACTACTTAAAAACTTTCAAAATAAAAAAATAGTATGAAATACACTTTTTAAAAGACAGCGGCTTTTAATGACACAAAGGCTTAAAAGTGGAAAAAGTTCGTTGCTACGTTCCAGGTAGAAATTTAAATCAATTTGGTAATTAAAATTGCCAATGACACATTACAACTACAAACAACAACAGGAATTTTGTACTTGTTAGAAATATTTATGGTGAATTGTGAACAATATTTTTTTTAATACAATTGAACTCTCTCCACTTGTGTGTGTCCTAGATTCGCTTCTCTATACAGGAATATCGGCTCCTATAATACCTACAGCAACTGGGAAAGTTTTAGAGGAAACTTAGTGCATTCGATAACCGGCTTCGGATTTACTAACGGTCAATTGGTTATGGAAATATCGGCGAAAAGCCGAAAAAGGCGGATTTCGTTTTTCGCCAGTGAATCCGAAAAGGTTAATTTGACAGCTGTCGAAATGTGACTTTGAAGATAGCGTGTATCACATGTCTCAATCGTCTTTTGTTATCCCGCAACCCACCTTGAATTTTCAATAGAGCATGAATGCAAATAACGACATCTCAATAAGTCAGATGTTTTGGGACAAATTCCCAACTATGAGTGTGTTAAAAAAAACAATTCAGAAAAATCGTCGTTAATTTAATTTACACTTGAACCTTTGAACAATCTACAAGTAGATACAAATTGAAAATGAAAATCGCGACAGAAATATTTTACAAGTTTGTAACAGTTCGATTTTGCCAATATCAGATATTGCCGCTTTTCTTTATGTAAAATTAACTATATTTTAGGTATAGGTTCACGATATATTTGTATTAGCATTTATAACACGTTGTGACTGTGTTTATTTTAGTTGATAAGCGAGGCACATTGTTATTGTAATAGTTTTGCTTGATTTATATTACATTATCGTAGAACAGCCCGCAGACCGTTCTATATTTTTTAAAATTTTGTTAATAAACCCATAAATACGCTGCAGTAGATTCGTCGATCCATTTTCTTTTACTGACCATGTGAATACTCCATAACCTTTTGGGAATCCCTGGGTTGCCCAAAAGCCAATTGCCGGCCTATCATTTCGGTGATCGTTAGATAGTTTTGGGACTTCTGCTTCTAAATATATTAACACGGCGGGCTTTAGTTTTTGTAACACTCGACCTGGTAATAGGAATGTACCATTTCTTGTAAACGATTTAAATTTTTAAATGGTTATTGTTTTGTTAGGGAATATTCTCTAGTATTTCTTGAATCATTCAATTTCGGTCAATTAATTGTGGCCGCCGCAGTCGTTTTACAACCATATTAAACGAGAACTAAGTTGTTTAGTATCTTAGAATTATGCCTTGTATCGAACCACTCGGCATGTTTCCGCCCATCACTACTAGGTGATTTGACGTAGCGTCTGATCTCGGGAACGAGAAAGGCAAATTGGCAATCGAGAGTTCTTCGGAAGGTGCCTTTCAAGGCGAAGAGAAGATTTGCTGATAATGCAGTAGTAGAGACTCAACATTTTATTGTGATTCAATTCTTTCTGTTTGTGTTTTGACACGACCGATTAATCGGGATCTGACTACTGCTGTATTAGCGGCTTTACACGTCCGTCATATAACACCGAAACCGTCGAATCTCTCACACACACGATCGAGGTGTTTTTCCGAAGGGCCACCACCTTTTCCCGGAGGGCCACCACCTTTTTTCCGGAGGCACCACCTTTCTCCGGAGGGTTACAACCTTTCTCCTGGAGGTCCACCGCGCATACCCCTTGGACCATCGAGAAGCAGTACCTGATTTACCTATCGGTGCCCGGCGCCTCCACCAGAGTTTGAAGACCGGATTTGTGGTATCGTACAGAAGCATAACTTTATTTACTCATTTACTCGTTTATTATCATTAATCGCTCTGAATTTTCTTTCTCTTTAATATAAATCAAGCATTGACAGTCGAGCTTTGAAACCGTTTCTATAATTTTACTCCTTTCATTCATGATAAATGAAGTAACATAACCGCTCCGAATTTTCTCTCTTTTTAATAAAAGTCAAGCGTTGGCACAATAATCTTATTCTTTTCATTCATTAGTCGAGTGATATAACCGCTCTGAATGTTACCTCTTTCTTTATAATATGAATCAATCGACTGCCATGCTTTCAATATATTTATTCTAGTTTTTTTCTTTTAGTAACTTAACGAGTCTCTTGGTTTAATGATTGTGTCCGTTCATTGCGGCATATTATCCTAGCTACATTTAAAATAAGTGCAGCTATTAGCGCACGCATGCCTAGTTGTAATTGGCTTAGTTAACGGCAAGTGATCACTTTGGTAGGTAGTATTTAGTGCATTTAGTCGTAAGGCATACACAACCGAGTATTAACAGCAGAATTGGTCTCCGTACAATCTCCATATTGTACTCTGTATTATATCAATTGCTTTAATAGTTATTTAACATCCTGTGAACTTTAACACATTTCCATTTAACCTTTTTCTCCCGATAGATTGTTGGAACTTAGTAGCAAATATATTGTTCCTTAAATTGTTAGATTGTGTTTTATTTCTGATAAGTTAAGTTAATGGATAAATTATCGATTTAATAAGCCCGCCGATATTCTCGTTTTTTTGTTGGTTCGAAATTAAGTACCGGTCGATTTTATGAGCTGACCTAGCCACCCTGCACAACTCCAGCAGATTTTTTTCCGTTTAGTTGGCTAGAACGGGTGGCGTTCAAACGATCCCACTACAGGGGCCGGGCAATTGTAACACGACTCTCCGGGCCTAGGTTTCTTTTTAATTGATTAAGAAAAAAAATCTTTACTTTCATTTTAAATTCAATCAGAAAACCGTGTTGCAAGTTGTCAACGAAAACCCTAGTGCATCGGTAAAAACTTTGTGTATCAAAATCAACGATAGAAAGAGTGCTAAAATAGTTATTTGTGCAACTACTACGTAAAGTGACCCTTTTTATATGAATGAGAATACTGCATGAGCTGTAGTCGAATGCGACAATCCCATGAATAAAAAATGGTACTTTACACATGAATGAGTAGCATACAAATTTTTTTCTTCTACCGAAAAAATATGAAAAAATAAAAATATTATTAAATTACTTACGCACTAGTGCGTAAAAAAATTACTTTATGCACTAGTGTGTAAAATAAATTATTTTACGCACAGCTTTAAATGTCAAAGAGCAGGTCAGATTTACTTCACGCACTATGCGTAAAGTATTTTATGTTACGCACTGCATACAAATAATTATATTTTACGAATCTTAGAGAGTGCGTAAAGTGAGTATTTTACCCACGGTAGTTGAAAAAAGAATTAATAAGTACTAACGCATAATGTGAAATCCAACTAAATCTAATTGCTAATTGCTGTTGCAAAATCCAAGCTAACTGTTGCAAAATCTAATCTAAATGTTGCTTATAACTAATCTAATTGCTAAATCTAATTTAATCTAGTACTGTTGTGCAGAAACTTGAAATTGAAAATTGTTCTTAAGTGCTGCGTAACTGGGTATTAATTTACAGATTTGCAAAATGACGTCCATTTGCATCGACACATTTTTGACAATTGGTGACTGTTTCTCGTACAACCTTCTAGCAAGTATATTTCCGTTAATGTTTCTAGATGTGTCCAAAACTCTTTCTCTCAGGATTTCTATGGTCGCAGAAGGATCAAATTCATAGACCTTATTCTTTGTGTGACCCCAGAGGTAGAAATCCAAGAGGCGAAAGATCAGGGGATCTAGGAGGCCAAGCTATTAGACCATTTAATGAAATAATTACTTTGTGAAAGGACAGACTACTCTCTTAAGAAATTTCTGACTTGAATGGTGTTGTGAGCCTAATGAAACCAGGTTCTTCTAAACTCATCTTCGTTTATAGTATAGCTCGTAAAACCTGCACAACCTGGTTTCGCAGAAGCTCTAGGTACCTCTGTTCGTTTAGGTTGTAGTCAAACAGAAATGGTCCTATAACTCGGTTTCCTGAAATGATTAATAATCTATAATAGGTGCCCAATTAAAAAAGGTAATTTAGATTAAATTACCAATGACCCTACCCCAAACGTTACTTATTCCAAATCTGATCTGTAGACGTCTCTCTGCCAATTCGTGAGGGTTTTCCATAGTCCAATGATGAGTGTTGTGCTTATTAAAAACTCCACAATTCGTGAACCTACTCTCATCGGACTGTGCATCGGACCACAGGACATGATTTACAAAATCGAGCTTTTCATTACAGTTCCTAGTATACCACTCACAGAAGTGCATTCGTCTTGGAAAATCAGTTTCCTTAAGTTCTTGAACTATTGTGGGTTTGTATGGATGCTACTTATTATTTTTTAACACTCTCTGTACCGTTGATTTTGTCTCATCAATTTCTCGTTCTGCAGTTCTTACCGATGAACTAGGGTTTTCTTTGACAGCTTGTAAAATGTTTCTGTAGCGATTTTCATTTTCAATATTGTATCCGCTTCTACGTTATTCGAAGGCCCAATGGTTAATTAAATTAACTACTATTTTTCTGAATCGGGTTTTATGAGGCTGCCCTCGTTCGGAGTACATCTCCAAATTGCTGAGGTAATGTGGGCGTTTCTATGTGACTGCAAGTACAGCGCTAACATGTCAAACTTTTCTTCATTTGAATAGGGAATACCAGCCATTTTCAACAGGTTTCGACAATTTGTTTGTCAGATTTAGAATTTTAATGAGAGAAAACGTTATTAAAACACAACTTTGATACTTTGAATTATTTAACGTCAAAGTCAGAGCCTCCTATGGAAAAAATGTGCTACTTATAAACACCCAATTTTCCATTGATTTGTATAGGAGTGGATAAGCAATAGCCCGTTTTGTCATGCGCAGTAAAACACTTGATGTCTCAGCAGGCGTCGATCAGGACCGAACTTCGCTTTTCTCTTTGACGTGTTTTCGTTTTGACGGCGCGGCGTTTTGTGTTGATAATTCGAATACTTTACTTTTTATTGACTTTCTTTGGACCTAGTGTTTGTAGTTGCTTAATTAGTTTTCGTTTAGTAGGTCACGTTTGTGCTTTGTGCGTACCCTATTTTGATTTTCGTTTTAATTGAACAATATGCACATAAACAATGGGCGATGCTACCAAAATAGAATCCCGAAAGTGTATGGTTGTGTTTTGTAGCAGTAGCGGCAAAATACCCGGGATTTCCTTTTCAAGTAAGTATAATTATTATAAGTATTACTTATTGATACCTTATTGTTTGTTTCACTATGCTAACTGGCCCATTTCACAATCGCAATACCGAATATTTGGTGAAATAATTACTTTCGTTCATAATCACAAGATACGAGTTTAAATTTTGTCCGGGTCCGGGCCTGCCTAATGACATTCACACTGCAACAGATGACACCCACTAATTCTCTAATGCGCAAGGCAAAATAGGAATCGTTTTGTTTACATTTCGCCGTCGTAAATTTGCCATGTTTGGTCTATTTATTGCTTATCCACTCCTATACAAATCAATGCAATTATCTGACCAATAAATCATGGCCTCCTTAGAAAAAATTAAGACCGAACTTTACGAAATGTGATATTTCGATGATACTCAAATCTTTAATACACTTGTAAGACATCACTATACTGGAAATTTTACGCTCTTTCCAAACATCAAAATATCCAATGTGGCGGCCATAAGAAAAATGAACGTTGAGGCAAGTTGCGGGATAACAAAAGACGATTGAGACATGTGCTCCCTTCCCTTGTCAAAGTGATATACGCTATCTTATTCGTCTTAAAAAAGTGTCAGAATATAAGGTTTGTTCTAGCAGCGATTTTAAACCAAAACCAGGCCTTCCGGAGTTTGCGCATAGCCATTTAAGTGTCGCTTATATTGCTTATGCTCAAACTCCGGATGGCTTGGCTTTGGTTTGAAATCGCTGCTAGAACAAACCTAATGTCACATTTGGACAGCTGTCAAATTAACCGTTTCGGATTTACTGTCGAGAAACGAAATCCGCCATTTTCGGTTTTTCCCCGATATTTCCAAATCTGAAGCAGGTTATCCGAGAGGTTATCGAATGCACCAAGTTTCCTCTAAAACGTTCCCCATTTAACCTTTGCTATAGGTATAATAGGAGTCGAGATCCCTGTATAGAGAAGCGTGTCTGGGACACACTGTATTATCCATGCACACTACTTGATACTCCGGAAACACCAGAAAATATTTTTTTCTACTACCGTGCGTAAAATACTCCCTAAGATTCGTAAAATAGGCCTTTTTAATGTGCATTGCGTAAAGTAAGTTATTTTACGCACTAGTGCGTAAAGTAAATCTGACATATTTTTTGACGTTTAGGGCAGTGCGTAAAGTATTTTAATATTATTTTTGTTTTTCCATATATTTTTCGTTAGTAGAAAAAATTTTGTATGCTACTCGCTCATGCGTAAATTACCCTTTTTTTATTCATGGGATTGTATAAGAAAAGGTCACTTTACACCCTTGTTGCGTAAATAAGTATTGTTGCCGATGTTCGACTTATTGGCTAACGAGTCAGTTACCTTTGTTAAAATAATTTAAATATTTGGATATTGATAATGAAACGCCATTCATAAACATAAAAGAAAAATTGAGCGGGGTGTGCTAGTACTCGAGACACTGATGTGTAAACATATCCTGTATCGACATCATCGACATGAAAATCTAATGCCACCTTAGGCCGCGTGACACCTGAATATAGGCAACCACTTATTTGGAATTGGTTGCCTATATTATGACGCTAGAAAGAACACGTTTTACAAGGAAGCGCTGAAGTAGACTGCGCATGGTTATGATGTCACATCCGCTTTCACACTTCCACATTTTCCCGAGATTTACCGTCATATCGCCGCTTAAGATGTTTACACATCAAAAAGAAGATTTTGCGTGAAATTGTAACAAATTCGGAGAAAAAATTCTTTGTTTCACACGGCAGAGAAACAGATTTAATGCCTTGGCTGGTTTCCACCAGCCGCGGAGCCGCGGCATTAAATCTTGTGCTTTTCTGCCTAGTAAAAAAAATAACTATTAAGGCATTCGCACCAGTGCCATGGCGTAACTGCCGTAAGACAAGTAAGCGCAATGCGCTGCGGCCTACCAAGCTTACGGGGCCCACTCGTCCACTCATTTAAAAAAAATATCAATAAAAGAAAACTAAAAAATTATTAGAGGAGAAACAAGCTTCAGGTGGCTAAAACCACAGACATCAGCACAGACGAACTAGCTTTTGTGTGTGCTAAACCTAAAAACTTGGATCAAGATGAAATATCGTCAGACGCCGTGATATCAACAAGACACAATACTCGAAAGTGATTCAGGCCATTTTGCTGATAAACCAATAAAAGATGAACAAAAAAGACTTATAATTGATAAGCATAAGTTTATTGGGCCTTTTCCCAAGGATCCAGAACAGCAGTACAGGAGATTCCCGTCAAAACTGAATTATTCCCAAAGTTCGTATGGTCCAGTTCCACGATATTGGCTTCATTATTCAAAGATTTTAGATGCTGCCTATTGTGAACCTTCTTGGTTGTCTTCGTTGTATCAATGGCGAACCGGTCTACGATGCGAGAAAGGACTTTCATACAGAATAAAAGTCCACAGTCGTTCAAAACACCACGTCCAATCATGTGACGTTTATGGAACAAAAACAACACTATAGACGAGACTACTGAAAACGAGATTAGAGAACAGACTTCTTTTTGGTGGATGTTTTTGCAACGTTTATTCGATATTAGACGCATGCTAGCTAAAAGTTAACTTGCTTTTAGAGAACACCGTGAAGAAACTGAGAAAACATGTTTCAGCGGAAACCTTTTATCTACAGTCAACCTTTTAGCCAAATACGACGATCTTAATACATTACTTTTTATTTTAGGAGCTACCAAATGTCTTACTCCAAAAATACAAGTTGAACTCCTAACTCCTTCATTGTTTAGGACAGAAACTTAAAAACCATCTTATATCTGAAATCAATTCGGCGCCATTTTCCTCACTAGTCCTTGATACTACCCAGGATATTTCCAAATGTGACCAATTGAGCATAGTTGAGATATGCATATATTATAAGAAGTGATAAATCAGAAGCTCAATGGTTTAATGACACATGTTTTGAGCTTCTTCGAGCAGCATAACAAATATGTAAGAAAATTTATGGCCAGAGTTCTGATGGCGTTAATGTAATGAGTGGCGCTGATAATGGGGTACAAAAAAATTAAAGATTTGCATCCTAATGCTGAATTTGTGCATTGTGCTAGTTACAACCTAAATCTTGTTATCAACGATGCTGTAAAAGCTGGTAGGGAAGTAAGTAATTATTTTACAATTTTACAGGACGTTTATACATTGTTCGACAATAGTATTAAAAGGTGGGATCTTCTTCAAGTTTTCCAGGCGAATCTGAGGTAACTTTAAAAAAAATAAATCCCACAAGATGGTCAAGTAGACTTATTTCAATCACTGTTCTTACGCTTCGGTTTACCGATATTATTAAGTACCTCACAATAATTGAGCTTTCAAGTAAAATTAGGGCAGAAAGAATAGAAGCTGGGCGTATAAAGAAAAATATGCTTGATTTCGAGTTTGTGTTCTTACCTATTATGTTACATTATGTGTTATCAGAAGTCAATTTTGTTTCAAAAGCTTTACAAAGAGAAACCATTACTTTAGACGGAGCTAGTTCTGTTTTACTAAAGGCAAAACTACCGTTAACGCTATGATAAGGTTCTAAAAGGTTCATGAACAACTGCCCTGAATTGGAACATTCCAACTAATTTTAAGAGTAAGCGACAAAGGACAAACTATTAAAAAAACCATTTGACGAATTAGCTTTAGATCATCAGTTTGATTCCAGGGAACAGGTTTTTCAAATTTATTATTTTTTTAAATCAAATATTGACATTATATCTCAGTTAACAACTAGAGTTACAGGGTTCAATAAAGTAAATGATATCATTTTGTTTTTACAACTTAAAAACCTCATAAATTTAACAGAGTCTGAAATCTTTAAAAGCTGTGATTACCTTACATTCAACAAAAACTGCTAAATTTCTCTTTACAATTTACAACCATGCTTACATTGTTAAAAGTAGAGCTAAATCCAGAAATGACTGTCAAAAAAATGCCAATTTATTATTAACTAAATATGATTATTTGGAGAGCGACTTTGCACAAGTTTAGATTGTCCTATTATATTTTTTCCAATTCCAATTACATCTATGTCAGCTGAAAAATCTTTTTTTAATTTCCGTCGAAAGTAAACATGCCAACAAATTAGATCTTAAAGATCTAATTGATGAATTTGCAATGTGTAAAGCGAGAGAAAATCATTTTAGGGTTTAAGTTTAAGTTGAGTTTGTTTTAAACTCGTGAATTTTTTTACAATCTGCAACTTCGTTAATAACGACTTGGTTTATATTTAAAGCTATTTTAATGTTTTGATTTGTTTTGATGATTTTTCGTTATGCCGCTGTTTCGTGCTCGTGCACGAAAAAAGATTGTCTTAAAACTAATACCTTAATATACTATTCCGTATTATCTTTTAGACCTAACAAAATATAATCGCAAAACAAAGAAATAAAGCCAAAATATATGTTTTTAATGGAATACCTTGCATATTTACCGCCATAATAACATATCTTTTCTTCCTGCTTTCAAAAATATAGAGGCAACCGGGAACAGTTGTACCTTGTCGCGCTGTCATAAGCATTATGCAGATGTGGCAACTAGGGAAGTCTCGTCTGAATATTTGGCCTCTTTTAGTAGGATCATAGCTTTAAAAAATCGTAGTTAATTTTCGGTGGTATAGTGCCGATCTCGGACCGAACGGTCACGTATTTGGGTAGTAGCAAAGAAAATTAGTAAATTTTTCTTTGTCTAAACTTAAATATTTCAAAAACGGCTGAACTATATATTTTTGAAATGGGGAAAAAAGTTTGTATCATTTAGAAAAAATTAATGTTGATCTTATTTCTATGTTTTGCGATTTTCGTTTGTTTATTTTGATAATAGGTACGGAAAAAATACTTCAACCTTGGTATACACAGTTTTTTTCTAACTCTTATGCTAAACATTGTAGGTGGGCATCAGAATATAATAATAATAATAATAATAATAAT
>MU188459.1:0-11900 GCA_016904865.1 Pissodes strobi | reverse complement strand
AATAATAATAATAATAATAATAATAATAATAATAATAATAATAATAATAATAATAATAATAATAATAATAATACGTTTATTTAAAAAATCAAAAATTACAGTATTTCTTATAAATACACATACAAATTCTTCTATATATAAACGTATGATAGTCGTTAAAGCACGATTATGCTTGTTGACTAAAAAAAAAGCACAAAAAACTATAGTTGACATACTTTTAAACTGTTAAAAAATCACAGTACCTATATTTTATTTTCTTTAACATAAATTAGATTTACAAGTTTATTACATTTCTCTCTATTATCCAATATCCATATTTTGGCCATCCTCCTAAATTTGTGAAATTTTTTAGTATTTTGAATTTCATATGGTAATGTATTATATATTCTAGGTGCAAAATATTCTACTGAACGTGTTGTTTTTGAGAGAAAGCTGTATTCATAGTTAACGTTCTTTCTGGTAGAATGAGTATTTACTTTTTCGTTCAGCGTGATTTTACCCTTATGAACGTTTTTTGCAATTTCCAAACAATAAAGTTGGCGGATATCTAGAATGCTCTTGGAAAAGCAAGTCTGTGGGGTAGGTTCTCCTCCTGCCGTAGATTAGTTTCAGGAACCATTTTTGCATGTTACCTAGTGCTTTTAAATGACACTACTCCACCCCAACCTAAAATCCCATACGATAGATGCGACTGTACTAGGGAGAGGTAGAGCAATCTGAGCTGATCTTTTTCCAAGAATTCTTTAAGATAGCGAAATTTAGGCAGCAATCCACGTATTTTTTTAACTATATTTTTTATTTGCAAGTCCCACTTCATGTGCCTGTCAATAGTGACTCCTAGGTACTTAATAGAGGTTGATTCTGGTATTTCCTCATTATTATTTATTTGTAGAGAACCAAAATTTGGCAAATGGTTCCGATAAATGGCAAAAGGTAAATACTTCGTTTTATCATAATTTAAGGTTAGTTTGTTTATTTGAAACCATGATTTAATTGTTTTAAAGTCTTGTTCAGCTAGATGTTTTAGCTCATTCCAAGTATCTGCAGAGTAGAAGATGGCAGTGTCATCAGCGAAACTTGTGATTTTACCCACAGTTTTTAATTATAACTAATCATTTATGTAAATAGTAAAAAGTAACGGACCAAGGACAGTGCCTTGGGGTACTCCATAGTTTATTTTCCTTGTTTCGCTAGTGACACCATCAACCTCAACATACTGAGATCTATTTGTCAAATAACTTGTGAGCAATTTAAGAACCTTTCCCCTCAAACCACATCTTTCCAGTTTCGATATCAGAATCTGATGCGAGACCGTGTCGAAAGCCTTAGAGAGGTCCACGAAGATGCAAAGGCTGCGCTTACTATTGTCAAAAGCGTCTGTAATTTTAGAGGTTAAATTAAGTATTGCATCCTGTGTCGATTTTCCCTCTCTAAAACCGTATTGACTGTTTGACAAAATCTTAAATTTAGTTAAAAAATGCACTACTCTATTTTTTAGGACCTTCTCAAATATCTTAGAAAAAACGGATAATAGGGACACTGGTCGGTAATTTATGACTTTGTCTTTTTCTCCTGTTTTAAAAAGCGGCTTAATTTTTCCTGTTTTTAGGCAGTCTGGAAAACAGCTTTCCTGAAAGCAAAGATTCATTAAAAAGGTAATGGGTTGTAATATTTCATCTTTAATTTGCTTTATGGTCTCTGTTTTGACATCATCCCAACCAGGACATTTTTTATCTTTTAAAGAATTTATTGCATCTAAAATTTCTTTTTGATCCACAAGAAATAAACACATGCTGTTTTCCAGTCTGTCAATATCGTCTATATTATCATTACAAACTGGTATTTTTTCTGCGTAGGTTTGCCCCAAAGTGCTTTAGTGTCTGTTAAATTCATTGGCAATTTGTTTGTTGTCTGATAAACAGTCTCCATCCTTTATTTTTACAGATTCGATTTTGTGTTGACTTTTTGACTTTCCACAAATTGAATTTACGACATTCCACAATGAAGATGAAGAACCTTTGCTCTTATCAATTTGGTTTTTTACATATCTTCTTTTTGCAGTTTTAATCAAAATTCTCAATCTATTTTTGTAGTTGTTGTATTGACACTTTAAAACATTATTTGCTGGGCTCTGGACTACTTGATTGTACAAACGATGTTTTTCTTGTATAGAATTTAAAAGACCCTTTGTCATCCACCTTTGAATAAAAACTCTTTTCTTGTCAGCAATGCCTTTAGACACCATCGTACTTAAATTCATAAAGTTCCTGATTTTGTCTGTAAATAGTTCAACGGCTTTATTCGGATTTTTTTCGTTGTAAATATCCAACCACATTTCACGTTTTAGTATATTTTTTAATTTTGTGTAATTTATATATTTTTTACCAACACTTCCACCTGTTTTTGAATTTATAATGTGCGGTATAGATATTGCAATAGGATAGTGATCTGACGTTACATTGCTTTCAAAAACAAATGAGTTAATAATTATCCTTTGATCTGCCGGAGCTTTAATAAAAAAATTATCTAGTCATGTTTTTGATCGTGGTCTCGTTATTTTGTTTATGTAAGAAACAAAGTTAAAAGAAGCTAGTATGTTTTGATATTCCTCAATGCAATGTAGTCCAGATCTCCCAGCAAATTTATGTTTATATCCCCAACTAATATATGAAAGTTTGTTTTCTGTTTATTACTTAAATAACCAAATAATTCTCGATTAAAATGCAATTCATCCACAGTTGGTGACTTATAAATTGCAGTAAGACAGATTTTAAAATTCTTGGTATTTATGATTACTTCTAGTATTTTTATATCTCCTAAAGGTACTATAGAACAATGATAGTCTATTTTGGATTTAATATATATGATAACTCCATCGGTTTTGTTTAAATTTCCATTATTGTATAAAATATCATAATTTTCCAACAAAAATGGTGTTTCCAATATGTTATTTTGTATATGTGTCTCCGTAAACACTATTACATCGAAGCTAACCTCTATTGTGCTTAAAAACAAACTAAAATTATCAAAGTTTTTGCCTAAACTACATATATTACAGTGAATAATTTTTAGGTCATTTTTTGTTTCTAACGAGTACTTGCTGTTAAAAATTGAAAGATCACTTACAGTTTGTGTGTCCACTTTTTCTTCCACGTAATCTCTTAGGTATGTATCCATTTTTATTTTATTTGTAGTTCATGTTATTTACACTTATACATTTATATATACACTTTTTCTTGACAACTCAAGTTTTGATACTTACTATACACAAATATGATTTTTTTTGATAGATGACACTATATACAAGGCATAAACTAAGTAAAATAACTATTTTTTGTTATTCGATCTAGTTATCACTTTGCCATCTATCGATGAGCTAGAAAGATTTCTTGGTTTTGAACCTTGAAGCTTGACTCTATTGATAGAAGTGGCACAAGAGGATTGAAAGTTTTGCTTGTTCCCAGTTTCTTTAGCTAATTTTTTTTTTCGTTGGATTGATTTTCTTTTTTAGTGTTTGTTACTTTATTTGAACTTTTGTCCCCTTGATCATTATTGAGTATTACCTCGTCATCGAGATTCTGGTCAAATTTAGGCGAGGGGGATGGAGGGGCGCTATTTGAGAGTCTTCTTGGAGGTTTAATTATGTATGCTCCTTCCTCTAGTTCTTTTAAGTTGTATCCCTTAAAGTCTATGTAGAGTTTATTACCCCTTAGGTAACTGTTTGTGTCAGGTTCTGTTTCCCGAACGATTTTAAGATGCTTTCTGAGAACCTTATGCTATTCTTGCTGTTTCTTCGTACGATCAGCTGACACAAAGATATCTGTACCCTTTTTGTTTCCATTACCCAAAATTTGCCTCTTTTTGAAGCAACTCACCAACTCAAACCTGATGGGACAATTTTCATTGTTTCCGACACAATATGCATCCCTTATGTCTACTTCATTGACACTTACTTTTAGCTCCTTGCTAAAATCCTGGCAAAACTTTGGAATATCATTTAATACCTCTTTTTTATAGCCAAAAATGATGACATTGCTCTTTTTACTGTTTATTTCCAACTGTTCAAGAGATATTTTCAATTTTTTATTTTCTTCTTCCAAGCCCTTAATTTTGGCATGTAAATTTTCTAAAATCTGAGATTCACTGGTCTGTATACTATCCTTAAGTTCCTTTTTAGTTTCCTCTAGCTCTTTAAGCACTTTGTTTATTCCTTCATTTTCTCCCATTCTCGTGTACGGTGTGATTTATTTCTGCCTTATCACTTAAAAAACGTACCTACGCTGCTGTGATACCGTGCGATGGAACGACCTTCACGTGTTTTATCGACTTAAGAGGTATATTTTTGTGGTTATTTTAAACAATTATTCCTGTGGTTTCTTTAATTTTTGTGCGGATTTTTTATGAACATTTTAACTTTCATTATCTATTTCAGTATAGACTTTACTTTGTTTTTATTAAAACGGCTTAAAACTCCGGAAATCGACTAAAATATTGAGAGTAAACTTAAACACAACCTCTCGCAATAATATTACTTCGCGCAATATAAATGATAACCCTGTACATAATTATTATGATTATGGTAATTAACTTAAATCATTTTTTGGTTTCTTTTAGTGAAACCTGTCAACAACAGCTACAATTTGTTTGTTGCTTGCATCTTATGCATCACTCTATGAATGTTTTATAGTTTGTAAATCTTGTACATTTTATCATTTGACTGCATCTTTTATTTTATAGCTCATAATTTGAAATGTGTATACCTCGTCATTACTCGGTATGTTCCCTTTGTTAAATATACTAGTTTCGTATCTATGACTTCTTTAATGCGTAATGTTGTGAGTTTCTGATAATAACGCTCTTTTTACTTTATCAAAAAGTATTCTTTACAAATAATGCATATCAATGCTGTTTTTCATGGGTGGAAAAGGAAAAACTGATTCAATAAATTTACAAACATCTCTATCCCCATACTAAACATAGTGCTAAAATATATCACCATTGTCAACACATATACTTTGACATCCTTCTGATTCAATGCGTGATGTATCCGCGTGTACCCATTTTTTAATTCAGGTAAAAAAACGTACGGGCAATTTGCACTCACAGGTGTTTTACAAAATAATCGGTTTAGAGTCGATCTGCTCGAGCAATAAATTATGTCATCTACCTGCCTCCTAATCCCGTGCCATTGACACTCTCATTTTTTTCATACCGCCATATGCAGGTAGATATATCCGAATTAATTAATAAAAGAATAGGGCTAAGTTCCTTTACCTACTTTGAGATGAAATATTTTTTGCAGCCGATTTAAAAATGCTGCATCATTTAAATTTCGACCTTCTTTTGGCAGTGCACATGTTTGCAAGCATTAATGCTTTAAAAAAACTGTTGATGATATTCGCTATGTGCGTTACACGACGCGACATCTGGTGGTACAAAATGTGGCGAATTTCTTAGATACGCAAAGTACATCGGAAACGATTGAAAATTCAAGAAAAATTGTTGATTTTAGTGCAATATAATTAGTTCATATGAGAATATTTATCGATTCGACTGAAAAAAGCCAAGTTCGATATTGAACATCAAATGGGACATATTAACGCAAAAAAAATTGCGGATGAAGCGCATTTTCTCAAAATAAATTGAAATAAAAAATTAAAATTCAACATACATTAACACAATTCCAGTACACTTTGTCCTAAGGTATAATCGCAGAAGGTTAATAATAACATAATATAAAGCTTCTTTTCATTCCAATTGCAAATAATAGTATATTATTTTATATGGAGGAAAAGTGATACTTTTCATGGCGCGCTCGTGTTTAACAGCCGAACGGAGTGAGGCTGGTAATAGAGAGCAAGCCATGAAAAGTAACTTTTCCTCCAAATAAAATATGCTGTTTTTTCTTCAAATGTCGACAAATTAATGGAAAAACATCTCTTTTTAATAGTAATAATATCTAATTATTATTAGGTAAAGATAAATGGGTTCGCAAGGCGGCTTAGACCACGGTCGTAGGTGGCCTTGCTTAGACCGGTGTCGGTGAATATAATGTAACATCAAGCTGTCAGTGGACACTGTCAACAATAATTAGATTACGTCTCCGATTGCGTTTTAATTCCGTATTGATAAGCAGTTATTGAGTAAGTTCGATTAAATAATAACCAATTTGTTCCTAAATTAGTGATTTTTAGAAATGCAGTCACAAATTGAGTGATAAATACAAATTGTAGTTTAATAAATCTTGAGTTGTTGACGCTTATTTTGTTGTCTGTTTGTATTGTATCTATGTTGCTATGGTAACACTTTTACCTCCGCCGGCGGAAAAGTGAAAAGTAAAGCTCCGGCGGAGGAAAAACGAAACTTTACGGCCGCCTACACAGTCGAGTAATAACGGATTTACTGACGTTTGAAGAAAAAACTGTTTTTTTGCACTCTAAAACCATAATATAATATTTATGAGATAAACGTCAACATGACTATTTCTTAAAACATTATTATATTGGTTGGCTTAGCACGGCTGTTGTACGGGTAGATGTTGCCAAGTGTACTTTCTCTTTGGTTCTAAAATATAACAGCCTCGTGTTGAATATGTTTCAAAAGTACTGTGAGACAAAAACTTCTTATAAATAATGATTCTTAATGGCTTTGTTTAATGAAATAACAATAACTCGAATATATGATTTACTAGAATTAGATGTTACGCTAGAAGGGGGTCACTTTTAATAATAAGTCATATAAACTAATTCATTTAGTTTATTGAAATAGATACAAATTTAAAAGATCATTTGGATTAGTTTAAGAGAGTATCACGCGTAGTGCGTTTGTTTTGCTACTTTGAATTAATTTTGATTTTGTGGTTGGTCAAGCGCGTAGCGCGCACGCCTCAATGCGCTTCTTTGGCTAATTAAAGTTAATTTCGATTATTTTTGCTTAATCTGGAATCAGTGGCGGATTTAGAGGGGCGGGGGCGGTGGGGGGAATCGCCCCCCCCCCTTTATTTTGAGAGACGAGGAAAGGGAACAAGCGGTTAGGTTTATTACTTTAATTTAATATTGTTGAAGAGAAACTTTTATTAAATATTTTGTTAGGCGAATATCCGATCTGGAAAAATACTGGCTGCAAGAGTTTGTTGACAAAACAATGTCACTGATAATGTATTAGACGCATTAAAATTATGCGACGATATATGTATTTCCATATGTGAAATAATTTTTAATAATATTAGGTTGCTTTCCATTAAGTAATGCTACACCAGAAAGAAGTTTTTCTTTTTTAAGACTGATTAAATCTCACTTAGGGACAAACATGCCTCATTTAAGACCTTCTGCCTTAGCATTACTCAATATCCGTAAGGATATTGAAGTAGATGAAGAAAGAATAATAGATAAATTTACAAGTAAAAGAACAGATAATTAGATTTTGTTTTATAGGACCGTGTTCATTTTATTACCTACTATAGTTTTTTGCTTACAAGTACTTATGTGTTTTCGTTTTATTAAAGTTTTTGTTATTTTATATCACGGTTTAGTTATTTCTATAGGTACACACCTACATAATAATAATATTCTGGGAATTAATTTTAATTTTTATATTTAACTCCGTTTTTTTTTGTTCAATAAAAGTGCTTATAACGATTAAAGTATGTTTTGCATTACCTATATGTTGCAGATTATTAAGGATTATGATTTCAAGCTTATTTCAAATGTTTTTAAAGCTACCTAGCACATATATGTATAGGATATAGGTGTATATAAAAGAAAATTATGTACCTCACCTCTATAAGCACACAAATTAAGTGAAACTTCTGAGATATTAGAAATTAAATTTTTATTTTTTTGTTGATACTTTTTTTTCTCGACTCGTGCCCCCAGTTTCGACACTTTTTTACAACTTTTTTCTTTTGTTTTCACCTTTTTTTTCGCCGAGAACCGCGTTTCTCTAACTTTTTTTTTAATATATTTTTCTTTATTATTATCTTTTCGAAATTTTTTTTACGCTTTTTTTTTTAATTTTCTTATTTTTAAAACATTTTTTTTATATAGAATTTTTTTCATTCTATTTTTGCTGATTACGTTCGACTTTTTTTCGCCGAAAGTTGCGTTTCTCTAACTTTTTTTTCTTATTTCGTTTTATAATACTTTTTTATTAACTTTCCGAACAATTCTTTACGTTTTTTTTTATTTTTTTTCCATTTTTTCGGAGGGTGTCTAGTTTGGGTTTGTCCAGAATACTCATTTTACCCTGGCTACGTGTTCTCAAAATTTCAACCCTCTAGTTATACTGGAACATGCTTAATTAAAAGGGGTTTTACTTAGATAGCCGTTTCAACTTTGATAAGTGTTTCACTTCGATAAGCGTTTCATTTTTTCTGACTTTACCCTCGATGAAGAAGTTTCACTTCAAAAACCAACGTCCTCCCCTTTTTCATGGCCTGGATCCGCCTCTGTCTGGAATACGTTAATTAGGGTTAATTTTTATTAATTTAGGTTAGTATGGGTTAGTTTTGGTTAGTCTGGGTTGGTTTTGCTTAGTTTATGATAGCGAAGAGAAAAGGTCGCGTAGCGCGCTTTTCTTTTTATTTTGGTTAATTAGGGTTAGTCTGGGTTAGTTTTGGCTAGTATGGATTTCCTTTGACTAATCTGGGTTAGCTTGGATTAGTTTGGGTTAGTTTTTGTTGGTTTGGGTAAGTTTTGATTAGTATGGGTTAGTTTTGGTTAGTATCGGTTGGTTTTGCTTAGATTGGAATAGCGAAGAGACAAGCGCGCATAGGTTAATTATGGTTAGCCTGGGTTAGTTTTGGTTAGTCTTGAATAGTTTGTATTACTCTGGGTTGGTTTTGGTTAGTTTGCGTTAGTGCTGGCTAGTTTGGGTTAGTGTTGGTTATTTTGGGTTAGCTATGGTTGATTTACTGACAAGCGAACGTAGCGCGCTTGTCTTTTAAATATATTTCATTTTGATTTTGATCTAGGGCTTTTACTGGAAAATGAACAAATTGACTCGACAATGCAATGTACCGTAAGTAAACTGTTATTACTTATATATACATGTATGGCTAAACAGCCAGGGTTAGTTTTGCTTAGTATGGGTTACTTTTGGTCAATCTGGGTTAGTTTGGCTTAGTTTACGTTAGTCTGGACTAGTTTTGTTTAGCTTGGGTTACTTTGCATTAGTCTGAATTAGTTTTGGTTAGTTTGGGTTAGTTAACAGACAAATGGGAGCTTATTTGGTTAGTCTGAGGCATATAAGGAACAAGCGCGCGGTGTGCGCTTGTTTAGTTACTTTCACAAGTTATTCTACTTTATGAAACATGCTCCTAGATTTGGCAATTTGCTTACTTGAAAATCAAGAAGGTTAGCCAAGTCTGACAACATTGCAAGTAAATTGTCATCATTAACGTCATATATGGAGAGTTTTCGCATTAAAATGTCACCAAACAACCTCATTTCTGAAATTTCTTTTTCAATTTTTGGCGTCAAAAGTGCTTCATCCGCAATTTTTTTTTTGCATTAATGTGTTCCATTTGATGTAATCTTTCCATTGAACCCAAAAAAACCTTTAAAATCGACAGTGCTTATATGACACCAGACCCTTTTTCGATGTATTCTACGTATTTATTTGTATAGTAGCTGAAGAAAGTTCCAAATTTCTCCGACTCGCGCGCACGATCGTTCGTCATTTCTCCCACTACCCTAACGCACAGAGCGAATAGAATGAATTTAAAATTTCTTTAATTTGCCTCTTTCTTGAAGAAAAATTCTAACAAAAAGGGATCATGGATAAGCCCCTACAGAACACACGAGACATTTAATTGATGAAAACAACCGATATCATAAGCAATCACAGGATTATAAGCAGCATTATTCCGCATTACCAAAAAATCAAAAGGACAACTGATACATACGAATAACATAAGGAACGGATTTGCCGGAGTAAAAGAAACGTCACATAAATTTTGAGCGTCAGTTGAAAACTAGATGATTGGAAAGAGAACTTCAGAAAATTATTTTAATTTTTACAAATTGACAATCACCTGACAAAGTTGATGAAGTTAAAATTACAAACCAAAGAAGAACAAGTAAAAGCGCTAAACACTAATAGAGGCGTAGCGTAATAATATAAACAAAAACTCAGCAAGGAAGACAATTCAAGAAAACAAAATTATACATAAATCCGCACTATAACGGAAGGTTAAATCCGTATTGTAATGAATAATTAAATGAAAAAAATGGATAGCAATGAAACGATATATGTAATTAACAGGAAACAAGGGCTGAGAGCAATAGAGTTTCTACAGTGAATGATACAACAGTAGGGAGATAGATGACGACATATCGATACGATAGACCAAATGACAGAAGTGAACACTTTAACAAACGATATTAAAAACTAACAAAAGAAAAATTTATGTGTGCAGTTCAAACGCGATCCTTTAAAATGAGAGAGAATGAGACGGATGCGTATCAGGAGTGGGATAATTACAGGATTTATGTATTGTAATATTGGTATCAAGTGATATTTTTTTCTAAATTAAATAAGTCCCAATACGAAAAATCATCCGCCTACGAAATTCCCTATTTCGTGGCCAAATCCAAAGAAAAATGTTATTTTATCGAATACCTGCCTTATTTGACGTTCTATCGAAAGATGTGATAGAAACGTTTCGATCTATCCTGAGATAACGCGTTTTCAGATATCTCTTTCCATTACCGAGAAAGTTGGAAAAATATGAAAATTACGTTTAGCCAAAAAAAAAACGAGACGTCGCGTCGTACGGTCGAACGGAATACGGCACCTTAAAGTCCCAAGAAACCCATCTTTTTGCCATTTACTATTTAGTTTTAAGTCTTACGGTTTTTGAATTACAGCCGATTAAATGAATATTTCGTTTTTTAAGGTATATAGGGCAGTCATCACTTATGGCCAACCGCCGAATTTTTTGCAAATATTAAGCCCAATGTTTCAAATCGATTCAAATTTCCCGCGGAGATTTGTTAAACGAAACTTTAGAAGTGGGGTAAATCTTATTTCGCGGTTGGAGACAAGCGTCTGGGTGCACCGGAATGGATTTCAATTTTTCATTGGCATATTGGGATCTTCCAAGCATGGACATGCGCAAAGTATTTTATTTGGTTATCCAAGAAGTTATGACTATTAGAGTGGGAGTGGAGTAGAGCATTTTTAGTTTATACAATGAGCATGGAACTCATGGAAGCATCTATATTTGTATTCAAATGACGTAAAAAAAACTTTCCTTAGATAATATATTTTTATATTAACTATATAGTTATATTGGAATAGATAATGCCATTTTTTTATTTAGACCCATGTGATGGGCTTATGTTGTTTGGAAACTTAGGATTATTTATTAATAAGTACACGGTGATCATTTATAATGTCCCCCCCTCTTAACTTTTTTGTTTTTCGCATTAGACAAAAATGTTAAATACAAAAGTTGTGCAGAATAATGTAAGCTATTTGCAGAATACATTTAAGGTGTTGCAGAAATGAGTGACAGGTTAAAGTTATATCTTTTTAAATGAAATATCCTGTATATTATTAATTTTTTAGAATCTCCTAAAAATCCTGAATATCTTTTCTATAACATGTCCTATACCTAAATGTAATAGTTTTCGACATATTCGCATTTTAACTAAGCGGTTACATTCAAAAATAAATAGTCTAGATTTTAGTTCTTAGGTTGCCGTGAATTAGGCAACTACAATACGAGACCACTATTTAAAATGCGAATATGTCGAAAACTATTGCATTTAGGTATAGGACATGTTATAGAAAAATATTCAGAATTCTTAGGAGATCCCAAAAAAATATAACTTTAACCTGTCACTCATTTCTGCAACACCTTGTATATATAAATGAATTCTGCAAATAGCTTACAT
>MU188458.1:40343-62280 GCA_016904865.1 Pissodes strobi | reverse complement strand
GCCTAGAACAACAATATCATAATATTATGATACTGTAAATTTCCTCACTAATTTTGGACATTAACTTTCATTCGGTGTCATTTGTTTACTGTAATGTTTTTTTGTGGTTTCTTTTCTTTGCTATATTTCCACTGTATTGTTTTAAATTTATTCACAGTGTAGAGGTTTCTATAGTGTTATTGTTTTTTTGTGTAAATTGTTTTAAACTTTATGTTTACTCTGATCTCCATGAAGATATTGTTGACTTACTATAATTGTAAAATTTATACAAAATGTAGTCAAATAAACGTTATGTCTATACTTATATCTAGTTAACATCTATAGTCTGATAAAGGAAGAACAAGGCATCCAAAACTAAGGAGAAGTCATGACACAACAGTCCACAGTGTGTATTTTATTCTCAGATAATTTACCACTTTGACTTCTCATAAACAAAGTTCCCGGCAATGGTATAAATGAGCTCATTATCCAGTAATGTTTCATATAGTGTGCTCTATAAAAATTGTACATAGTGTGTTACCAAACTATAGTTGAGTTATCTAGATAGAGAGTTTCATTCCAATGTAATATACACTTACAAGCTCAACGATGAGATTCCACTATTCGATGTTGATGCCAGTGCTGCTGATAGGGCAACAAGAGAAAATCTATTTTCCACATGTGATGGATAATAGGCAAAGAGTTCAGTGTTCAGACGATAACAAATTCGTGATGAATATCTTCATGATGTTAGTGGTGCCATAATTACTAATATCCTGTGTACCTAGACAAGTGCAGAAGATACATTTACCGTAAATGAAATTGATAAAATTCCTTCACAACTTGCTAATCATCTGAAATTTCTAGATGAAACATTATAATAAGAACGTCGTTGCAATGAGTGAAATTGCGATCCTAAAACTCCGTGCCACATGGAAGTTGACGAGAGGTACTGAAGTCTATTTCGTACATTGCATGCAAAGCCAAATGAATCTTGCTAAAAAGCTTCTTAAAAAGGCAAAAGCTCTAGAATCCAAAGAAGCTGAAATAGATTCATACATTTTAGTAACGCGTGCGCACTATTTTAAAATATTCTTCACTGCAACGATTACATAATTAATTTATCCGTCTAATCTTAATGTAAAGCAGGAAACCTCGTGCAATGAGCACTCCAGCTGATGGGTTACGACTCAGTCGTTAGGGTCAGTTCAGCAAGGCCAAATTAGTACTCTTTACAAACACGCGTAGGCTGGGAAAACTCCCATTCAAGGGTCAGCCAAATATCTCGGAGTCGTATTGGACTCTAAGTTGACCAGGAAAGAGAAAGTACGTCACTTAAGACGGCGAGTAATGCCCTATGGGCTTGTAATAGAGCCTTGCAATGTACGTGGGGCCTACAGTCGAGGATTTCCCATTGCTCTAGTACGCCCCATTACCGCCCCGTAGGTTGGTGGCGTAAACGGCGATGTGTAGGGCTCCGTTAGACAGAGTTCAGAGAATTGCTTGCGTGGAAATTACGCGTACTATAACGACAGAACTTTCCAGGGACTCCCCTCCCCTTCACTTAATCCTAAAGCATGAGACCTTGAGGTCTGCACACAAACTGAGCGCATTGCAGGGTTCCGCAATGCATTCAATGGGATCTGAGTCTGTAATAAGAATAGCCTATATCCTAAGGAATGCAGTGAATGTGCTGGCCAAGGATCTATGACGGATCACTCCAGGAATGAGGCAGGCTATGCTACTCTTGGCAGGCCCAGTGACTTGTAAGGTGCTGGCTTCCCGTCTCTAAACAGGGAAGACATGAGGCTTATGGCAAGGCCTTAGGGCACTGTCGACTGAACATGCTTTTGCACTTGCTGCAAATCGTAGAAGATCCGGAATGCAGGTGGTTCTTGAAGAACGACGAATCGTCCATTTATGTTCTTGACGACTGTCCAGCATTGGCCCGGGTAAAAGAGGTACGCTTCGGAAGCTGCATGCGAAATGGAGGACATAAGAAAGATTTAGCTAAGGAAGCTGTATGCCTTCATAAGGGATGCCGGGATGCTTAGGGCGCCGTAATATCAACATAGTTTTGGTCAGTTCTTGTTAGTCGTGCCCGAGAAGCGAGCGTAGCGAACAGAGGGCAAGGCTTGAGATGTTCAAATATTCCAAAACGAAACGTTTTTCTGATAATTATAAGATAGTAACCGGGGTACTATAGCTAACATGTATATTACAGTCGCCCTATGGAAAGTCGCAATGATGTGTGGCATATAGAAATATGACGCCGGGCTACCGGGCTAAATTGGTAGGTGAGTGGGCGCATAATGGGCACAGGCTGGTGGCTTCCGTGCAAGGGATTCTCGCCCGCACTTTGAAAATTTATTCAATCTAAATAATCATTTACTTGTTAAAACCCGACAGTTTATTAGTTGTTATTAATATTGCTTAGTTATTCCTATTTGCACTGCATATTCTTTCTAATTTAAGAGTATATAAAGAAAACACAATCTAAATATAACATCTTGCTCACATGAGTGTAAAACTAAAATCAAATGCGATTGCGTAAAGATGCCATTACTGCATGGGTTTTATTTTTATGCAACAGAGCTTTTAACTCAAGAATAAAATAAGAAGAATATTCCATGTGTGTGTCTGCGTTCATCTACATGGCCAGGTATTTTTTTCTGCCCTTTCGTTTCTCTGGGACCCAGCGGTACTGGAAGGAGCAACAAAATGGAATTTTACGCGCTATCGCAAAAGATCATGTCTTAGGTGATCAATATGTTGAACTGGTAGATATGCAAAGGTATACGTATACTTTTAGATGTAGGAGATCATATAATAACCAACTTTTGGGCTTCCGTCTTCAGTAGAGTCAACAGGCGTTTTGTAGCGGCATTTTGGGCGAACTCGTGGCTCGCGTTCAGTGACCGTTGAGGAAGAATCGGGTGTCCTACCCAGAATAAATCCCCATTGGGACCATTTCTATATGTGCCTGTAAGGATTCAGCTCACAGTTACCACTTGACGTGCTCGATACCTTGAAGGGTCAAAAATATAGTGCCACTGAGCCAACATTTCTTTTTGTTTGTTATACGGCCTGTATACTGCAAGAGGGGGGTGAAATGGAACACTGGACTATGACTGAAGTCAGATGCCTTTAGTTAGACGGTCCGGAACATATCAAACCAAGTTTCTGGGTAAATGCCGTGCAGCAAAGTCCAAACGTAAAGCAGCAGCAGCATCATAACCAATTTGTTGTTTTAATGCACCACCCAATACACAATACAGGGTTATGAAATAAAACATAAGGTTTTATCCTCATGTTTGACATGTTACATTACTACAATTTGTCTTACATTTTTAAACTTATTGGATAGAATTTCTAAATATGCTTTATCCACAAATTGCAGCACTTTAAATACTGCAGATGTTCATATTTGCTCTCGATACAAAAAAAAGACTAATTCTACACTACCTGCTCTAAATAATTTTGAAAATCCATATCCGCCTTAATAAACGACACAATTAGAGCCCTTTTTACTGGGCTGCCTAGATTCATGCCTTTGTGAAATTTTCTTTGCATTGCAATAGCCAATCCGTTTAGGTTAAAGCAGTCCAGGTTTTGCCTTAGTGCTCTCATATTACAACCTAAAAAATGATTTGAACGTTTCAATTACGGCATATACTCTGCATACAATGGCATATTTTGTGTTAAGGATATTTCAAGCGCGCATAAAAATGCCTTGTGTTATTAGAAGAAATAGCAGAAACTATATTTCCAGAACAAATTAAATTAGAGAACAAATTAAAAGTATATGAAAAAACTATCAAGTTTTTCTTGTTATAAATATAACGCCCTATATTTTAGAATATAGGAAAATTCTACTCAAGTTTTATATAACAGTTTTGTTTAAAATGAACCATTTTCGAGATATTTCGGATCAAACACCCAAATGTTGTATACTTTAAAACGAAGACTGCTTCTCCACTTACTTGTCGATTAACTATTTAAAATCTCCATAGGTTGCAAGAGAAAAACAGTTAATTTTAAACGGAAAACTTATTATGTAAAGAAAACGATAGTAACTGTTATATTTAACAAGTCTTTTTTTATAAAATCGATGCTATAGGGTTATAATGTACAATGGACATGTAATAGTAGCAATTAAAACACGAGTATGAGAAGTACGGAACAAGCCGTGGGTAGGCTCAACTAATCATGTAACGAAAAATCACCGTAAACTATGTATTTAAATAGCGCAAAAACTATAAAAATTAGATAGAAATTTTTCATATTTTTCCTTTCTTCAAGAAATAAAGGTGGTGCCTTATGAAATAGTATTTTCATTCGTACTTCAACATACATCTTTGTTTTTTTAAATGCTGATCTGAATTCTATTTCATTTGCTTATTATAGTAGTTTCAAATATTTTTTTCTGAATGTGGCCCTGACGTTTTGCTTAAGCAAGAATAAATTGCGACAGTACCTCTCTTTAGTTGCTGCTTATTGATATGTATCCATAGATTAAATTCATAGTTTATTCAAAAATACCCCAGACAAAGAAGAAAATCCCGTATCACTTAATAAGAAAGAATATGTGACTTGTGGAGGAAGAACTTCAGCCCCGCAATCCTCGAATTACACATTATTGTACTCAAAAAGAAAATCTATTTATCTGTATGCTGAAAATGCCGTTCATTATTCCATATGCAGTTTTTCATTTTTCGATATTTTTGAGCATCAGCGTAATGTTATTACACGCTAATTGGATCCTACAAAGACGTGTTCTACATGTATACCGTAGCTTTGTGTACCATATATTTTATGCAGCTCCATATCGAATAGTCCATCGGAATTAAATCAAATGAACAAACTGGCAAATATATGGGTCCTTTGTCGGCTACTGGGCTTCTATATAAAGATTGTTTCTATTTAAGTAAATTGTACGTGTGTGACTTGTATCCAGAGGAGTTCCACATAGCAGATATTTCGCAAAATTAAAATAAAAAATTCAAGTTATAATTTAAATAAATTAAATTCCAAGTGAAATGTCATTAACAAGGCATATAATAGAATAGATTTGAAGGAACTTGGCGCTGGTACCCACCTCATCTCTGCCACTGTAACCTATGCAGGTTTGTTGTAGCACTCCGAATCATGCTTAGAGGGCATCTAGTCTGGTCTTCCTAATCAGATTCCACAAATGGAGTACCGGCTCCTCCATGTACCGTGCAGGTCCTGGTTTGGTCTCTCCTAGCCTTGCATACCTGAGCCTGCAGAGAGCCTCACACTCGCACCACACGTGTTTTGGAGTTTCTTCCTCCTCCTAACAGAACCTGCAACTGCTATTATCTGCCAGGCCGATCTATTTCATGTGTCTGTTCATTCTACAGTGCCCCGTCAGCTGATCCACTAATATTCTTACCACCCTGCGACTCCTCTTAAGTAGTTCTGCCGTGAATTTTGAGGAGCCGCGTTTTATGAAGTGTTTGGCCTGTAGTTGCCCGGTGTTTGTAACCATCTGTTTAAAGATTGTGTATCTATCCAGCTTTTACCTTCTCTATTGAAGACTCGTTCTGCTATCCCGCAGTAAGGCCCAGGTCCCAATGTAACCTTACTTGCGCCCCGGTTTGCAAGTTTGTCGGCTTCTTCGTTGCCGTGATGGCCTTCATGTCCCGGAACCCACGCAATGGTGACCTTATTGTTACGACCGACCTCTTCAAGGGCACTCATGCAGTCTTTCACTAGTCTAGATCTGACCTTGTGAGCGCTAACTGCTGTCGGAGTCTATGACTACCCTCCTTTTTCTAATGTTCAATTTCTATATGTCCATGGCGCAGTGTTGAAGTACCGCGACCTCTACTTGGAACACTGTGGCTTAATTTATTTATTTAAATATATTTATTTCTTTATTTATAAAGAGATGCCTTAAGATACTTGATTTTTGACCTAAAACTAATACAAACTTAACAATATATACATATATATTTACAAATAAATACCTATATACTACCGACTAAGGTGGTACCTAATAACCGTCCACCTAAACCTAAGATAACTTAATATTTTAATTCTAAATGATTATTCTAACATTGCACTTTTTGTGTTCTTCGGCTTCATGCAGTCCTTCCTGGTGGGTAATGTGGCTTGACTGCCCATGTTTATGGAGATATTTGACCTTGGTCCGTGGACCCCGGATCCCACTCCTTTACTGGCCTTAGAGCCGTCGATATACCATGCTTGGTCCATTTTTATAGGAGGCCCTCCATACCATTCTTCTCTGCCTGCAATTGCTAATGAGAAGGGTCTTTCAAACCCATATAAGGGGCTTGTTTCATCTAATGGCATTTCGAAGAGATACTTGATCTCCTCGCTGTCCTCTAGTTTTCAGCTTGTGGGCCTTTCCTATTCAATGATAGGCTTGTTGCCTTACTTGAGTCGGTATTGTACCATTCTTACGTTCCCCTGAATGAGAATATGTAATGGAGGTAGATTTAGCAGGACTTTCAGTGCTGCAGGTAAGGTTGTTCCCATTGCCCCCGAGACGAAAAGACATGCCAGCCTCTGTACGCCTTCTAGTTACCTGATTGCAGTTGTTTGCGTAGCCTTTATGCCCCAGGCTATAGATCCATATGTTAGCATGGGTCTTACCATCATTTTGTACAACCAGAGATTTAATTCGGAGCTCAGCCTCCAGTTTCTCCCGCAGCGTTCCCTTGCCCACTGCAATTCTTGGTTTCTGAGCGACCTTGCTAAGATGCGGTCCCCAAGTCATACCTTGGTCAAAATTGACACCTAGGTATTTGACTTCCTTGGAAAATGGAATTATTATCCCGCTGAGCATTGGATTTTTTAGATCATTTAAAGCTCTTTTTTTGTGAATGGGACTATTGTGATTTTCAGCGGATTAACCGACAGATTCTCCTCTTCACACCATTTGTTTACTATGTTCAAGGCCTTTTGTGCTCTTGTTGAAACATAGCCCATGTTCCTTCCTTTGACTATTGTCGTCTGCGTAGCATAGGCAGAAGTATCGTTCATTTTCCATTTTATCTAGTAGACTATCTTCCAGAATGGCCCACAGTTAGTAGCGGTGACAGGACCCCTCCTTGGGGGGCAGCCCCAATCCACCCGCGCCGTAACCGTATCCGCACTTATGGTGGCAGGCATTGTCCTATACTTTTGGTTTGTTTGGATCCAGTTGCAGATGATTGGGGGATTTCTTTGTGTTGAGTGCCTGTTTGGCTGGAAAGTTGTTGAAAGCACCCTCTATGTCCAGAAAGGTGGCTAGTGACATTACCTTATCGTCTATTGCCTTCATCGGGAGTTTATTTAGGTCGTCCAGGGCCAAATCTGTAGACTGTCCTGGTTGGAGCGCATATTGACGCTCGTAAAGGAGTTTTTTGGGAGAATGTTGTCGCGGATATACTGATCGACAAGGCATAACCTCCAATTAATTTTTCTCTAACTGTAATAATTTTTTACTTGTTTAAGAAACTGATTTTCGACGATTTTTCATACTTGTTTTTAGCTGACATCACTTAAATCTGTAATTTGTTCTCAAATTTATTTTAATCCGGAACTGATGTACCTATTCTATGGAAGGGCGAGTAGAAATGATTTTTCTTTATCGTGCTTAGAGTATGTGCCACTTTTATTACAAAGCATCTCGACAAAAACTTCAGCCACGTCTACATGAGAGATTCGGTTTCAAAGAACTTGGATCCGTTGGTAATAAAAAAGGCACCAATCTAGAGATTTGAATGAAGATAATATGCAGAGTGAAATTTCTATATAAATGCAAAGGCGTCAACGCGTCATTTGGCGACGTATCCAGAGAATCTGTTAGGAAAGTAGGTAATCAAGATGCATAAATTTCACCCTTTCAAACTGAACAATTTAGCCAGAACTTGGTGACGATTATCCGGAGAGAAGAATTCAGTTTTGAGAAGGTGAACCCGAATTTATAAAAAAAAACATTTGGTTCGGTTATCAGTATTATTTTTCCTAAATGGTCATGTGACTATCACTACTAGGGTGACGTTAATCCACATCTTTCTCCAGAGGGGGACACACTCAATATCCCCAAAAGGTCAATTTGTCTGCCGAAATACTGGGAGAAAATATCATAGACCCTTTTTGATGCAAGGAAATTTCATTGGCCAATTTTATGCTGAAATGCTGAGGTAAACTAAAGAGGCCTCGATTGTTGGTGAACTTGAAAACCAAGGAGACTTACGATTAATCTAAATTTGAACGAAAATCATCTACACTTCCAGCTGGATGGTGCACCCCCACACCAATCGACTTTACTTCTGTTTAGAACAAAATGAAGTTTGAGCACTTAATTAATAAAATAGTTAAAATGGTTAAAATAGCTGTGTTTACGTTAATTTTTCAATATGTCCTGCTAAATTTTGCAAAAGCGGTTTTTTAAATGTTTTCTCAAAATTTTGTTCGTTAATCTCGTTAATCTTGGTATCGCTAAAAAGTATTTCTAGTAAACTTTCCACCGAGGTGCCACAAGTAGGGTGGTTCCATTTAAGATTTTAAAGTGGATGAGGGTTTTGTTTCAACGTTGGGTGAGGGTGGTCAGCAAAATACCTTATTTTTATTCCCTCCCGTTTTTGAACAAATGGTATTTTTTTTTTTTGATATTTTGTCCTATTTTCGGAATTATTTTATTATTTTTCCATCGATGAATAAGGAAGGCAACTATTTGCTTCCTCAGATTTCAACGATTACGTACTTGACTAGTTCCGATAGAACAATTTTTTTGTCTGTGTGAAGGTTGTATTGTTTTTGGTTGAAGCTGTAGCTCCAATTTTTAAGTAATTCAGTAAATTTAAGATTTTAGAAAATTTTCTAGAGGGTTAAAAGTTAAAATATTCTATTAAGATCCCAAAAATAACCGAAGTGAATAAAATATATGTTAAAAAATATCAAAACTTGTCGATAAAGTTATGGTTACAAAAATGACAAAATTCAGAATCCCTATTACTCACGGAAGTCGTGAAAATCCTTGTTACCTCATTTGTGGCAATAATCTTTGTAACGGGCCTTAAAAGCATGCAAACGTGTTATTTATAAAATTGTGGCATAACATTGCAACCAAACAACATTAGTGTGCTACAAATATTTGATTTTTCGCTTTCGGTTACGGCTACGAACTTGACAAGTCACAAAAGTAATCGCGATGAAACTATTATCGTTTATGTCTCTCTGCTGTGTTTATAAACAACTTTAGTTTATAATAATTTATAGGAAAATTAAGGAACTGGTTTTCTAGTGTGGCTATTTTCCAGAATGTTTGTACAAAATGCCATTAAGTTAGCAAAAATTGACTGAACATGCACGTCATCTTCTAGAGATATCGAAGTTGTTCTTATCCCATTCGTTATTAACAATATCCATTTTTTCATTACTTGTTAAAATTATATATCATTTTCATAGTTTCAACTTCCTAACAGATGACATTACCGCCTAGTACATTCCAAGTATCCACATCAAAATTAGCAGGACAAAATAAATATCAAGGCTACCGATTTATAAACTGCGTCCATTTGTTTCTGTTTGAATTAATTGTTAACCAAAATAATCAACATTACCTGAGTTTATCGACTCGTCGACAATATACAACATTGCAACGTTTCGCCATAATGCGTAATCAATAATTAATTGAATAATCTCGTTGGTAAATTTCGTCGTGCAATTTAACTTATTATTATTTTTTAAGTTAGTTCTATTGGTTTGTCGCTCCTGGCCGTAGACTTCGACAAATATTATTAATAATAGAAAGCCCCATATTACGTATGTCTTGACTGACATGCTGATTGTGACTGATAGTAGTTTTTAAAATACACATAATATGTATGTCTTCAGTAATAAAAATATTTAATGGTAATTAGTGCTGTGCGATAGGAGGTTCTCGACGAAATCTCTTCAAATTCATATCGATATTGGTCATCAATTACTTCTGGGGATTTGTTGCAATAATAATATGCAATTTGTTAAGAATATTTATATTTTTAAATATTGTTTTATCTTTTGTCTCAGCCTAAAGACTTTAAAGAATATTGTATTTCTAAGAAAATCAATTGAATGTATCTATATTGCTCAATTACTTTTGGGGTTGCCAAGTGTCCTCCTTTCGGGAGGACAGTCCTTCTTTAAAACGTTGAGTCCTCCTTTCTACCTTGTCACCAAAATGTCCTCCTTTTTCAATATTATAATATTATTGCACAAAAATATATAAAATAATAATAAAATAGCAAATCAATCTCAAACCATGTTACCACTGTGAAAAGATTTTTTGTGCTCAAATAGTAGTTCCATAGTACCATTTGAAATTTGGCACCGCGGCCTCTGAGTGGCGTCAAATAATATTCGATGGAGTACATGTCTCTATTCTATTATACACGTAGATCTCTTGCACTTCGGGTTTATATTAGACGGTTTCTGTTAGTTGTTTAGGTAGATTTCGCGCCTGTTATAAATTTTAATAAAGGAGTGTTTTCGAAATTTCAGTTTTCGCTGAACAAAAAATGCCCTAAAATCCCACCCGCTCCCAAATTTGATACAAATGTTTTTTAAATTTAAGTTTGTACTCATGCGATAGGTGATGCCAAGCTGGACTTCCACAGAAGCGGAAGAAAAAAATAATATTGATTTAACAAATACACCCGTCTTGATATGGGGTATTTGGGTATCAATTCTGGATTCTTAGAAAAAGAATATTTTCAAAATTCTATATAGAAAAGGGGTATTGTATCCAAAAAAGGAGTATAAGAACGGGTAGAGCTACGGGGTCAAATTTTTATGGTAGGTGCGGCTCATGGGGGGCTACCTTTAGCCATATAGAGGGGGGACCGAGGCCCTAATTTAAGGGGGAGTTTGGAGGAAAAAAACCGTTTTTGGTCGATATCTCCAACGGAGCCTGGGATCGAAAATATGACAAGCGATGACCCAGTTTCGATAACCCCGTTTCGCGGGGTCATCTATGGGCAAAGGTAATACCCCCATCCTCTCCGGATATCCAAAAATTTTCGAAAAAATGGGAAAACTTGAAAAAAACTTAAAATATTCTTCGGAAAGTTAATAAAAATATCATAAAACAAAATAAGAAAAAAATATATTAAAAGAAAAGTTAGAGAAACGCGGCTTTCGGCAAAACAAATGCCAGGAAGATGGCAAAAATGGAAAGAAAAAAATGCTTTATGAAAAAAAAAAGTTGAAAATAAGCAAAAAAAATTTTAAACGTGTCGCAACCTTGAGCAAATGTTGAAGAAAAAAGCTTTTAAAAAAACTCTATTCCTAATATCTCTTTCAGAAGTTTCACTTCAGTTGTGTGCTTATAAAGCACATAATTTTTTTTTGATGATTTACCTAAAAAACAACGGTAATAATTATTAAAAAAATTAAGCAGTTGGGTGGATAGCTCCTCACCATTTTTCAAAGCCGCGAGCTGCCACTGGAAAAGTCCTCCCTTGGCTCGTGGAAAACTTGGCAACCCTAATTACTTTACTTTGATAAATACGATATTATAATTATATAGTGGATGGTATACAATGGCGTAGTTTAAAATAGTGAAATCGTTGGCACTCCCACCGCGGCAAATATTGTGGGGGCCCCCCTTTCATAAATTGACTAAGACTAGGAGCCTAATAATAATAAACTAATTTTGTTATGATAGGAACGAATAAGTACACTAGTTTTTTGTTTAAAATATAGTCGGCTATCTTCGAAGCCCCCCGTCGCCGTCGTTCAAGGGCTCTCTCGTCATGCGTGCTCCACGAACTTGTCAACTATACGCCACTGGTGTGAGTGATATAGCATGCTTTATAGTTTAACCACAGCTTAGTACAATCAGCTAGGACACTCCGCTCGTGAGAACGGTTTGCGCCGATCCTTGCGCATGGCGCCATTATGGGGAAGATCACGGCACTAGCGTCGGTAGCGGCTATTTGTTCCTTAGATTTTGAATTAATTGAACATAGGCGTAGTTAAAAGTGTTGATACCGATTTCGTGTTTTTATAACTAGCGATATCATGAGTTTCTCAAAGATGGGCCACGTTTGTGCCGCTAAAGGATGTATTAATAAAAAATATAATTGTGATAGGAGCTTCTTTCGGTTTCCTACTGATAAAAAGAAGTAAGTATCTAATTATAACTACGATATATGTAATATTTTCACGGCTTAGTACAAAGCTGTGATATTTTGTTGGGTCCACATTTCAACTTGAATATTCTTATTGTATATTATGGGCATGTCTGTGCAAAGCAATGAATGTTTTGTCATATCATGCCATCATTCTTTATGTCATCAACTTACTTCGTAATTATATACTGGTAATAGTTATTTGTATGTTCAAAGCGCAAAGTAACGGATTACCGCCTGACAAAGAATGTTACTGTAATCTTTCGAAAACGGCAATATTATTTTGCGCTCGAAAAACACACAGAACTATTTCTACAGCCCCATTTTTAAAAATTAAATGCATATATTTCTCTATACTTATTCTGAAATTTGCAAATGACTGTCAGTTTTGACATATTGTATTCGGGCTTCGGGCATATTTAGAACAGGAATGCCAGCAACAAACTGTAACAAACGCACAACTGTCATTTATTTATCTTCGGTTTCCATAACCATTCATAGCACACTCGACGAAAAAAGTGAGAATTTTCTCAAAATATTTGCAGTAATAGTATATTGTGCAATAAGGGTTGAAGTGCAATTTATGTCACTCGCCTACGGCTCGTGCCATCAAACTTCACACTCGTGTGAAAAGTGATTTTTCACACGCGTTACATACTGTACTTTTTTCTACGAATGAAAATAATATTACTATTAAATAATATTTATCAGATATATACCTAGTTTACAAAGACCATACAAACACTTCTACAGCAATTTGTGTAACTAGTTAATGAGTAGCTATTGACATGCCAGGGCTGGGACAACACCCTACCCGTGGCGTCCTTTTAGTGTTTCGCCCTTAAATTTTGGAGTTATTCTTTTCATATCTTTGGAAAAAGGCGCCATTCATCGGCCGTCTCCTCTTATGGCTTTGCCTTCCCCCGGGGGACCCATTTTTGACATATTCGGAAAAGGGAGCATCCGGGGGTGAAGCCCTAAATTGGGACTCCTGAAGGCCCAAAGACTGAAATGGGGCCCCTGGTGGGCGAATCTTTTGAATGGGGCCCCCCCGGCCTGGGTGTCTCATATTTGACACATTTGGAAAAGAGGTTCTCCCCCTGGGGCGAAGCCCTAAAATGGGGCCCCAGGGAGGGCAAAACCCTAGAATGTGGCCTATGATACGGGTGTCCCATTTTTTACAGATAAAAAAAAGGGGCCCCCTGAGGCGAAGCCCTAAAATTGGCCCCAAGCCTTAAAAGGGGGCCCCTGGTATGAGAGTTCAATTTTCTACAGTTTTGCAAAAAGGGGCTCTGGGGGAGTGAAGCCCTAAAATTGAGCCCACTTTTTTACAGATCTGGGAATGGGCCTCTGAGGGCGAAGCTCTAAAACAGAGAAGAAGCTCTTTCCTCTAAATACCCGCATGAGCGTGTGAAAAGTACACTTTGCCCACGTCGTATGCAAAGTATATTTTTCACGCGATGTTTGAAATGTCCAGTTTTCAAGAGCAGTTAGTGCGTTTTTGCCTATTATCAAGGCAGTCGGAGTAAAAATTATATTTAAGAGTTCGCATTTTATAAAAATATTAACTTTAATTTTAAAAATATAAAAAAAAATTAATCATATGGAGGAATCAATACAATTATTATAGTGTAGGTACTTTTAGTCACAAACGGTTTTGATGTCAATTTATTTTCGCTTCGCCCTCAAAATAGTGTATCTATTGTTAAGAAATAAATAATAAAATTGTAAAATATTCAAAATACCCATGTAATCATTGCATTTTTTACTGATTCCTTTCAAATGTGTGTATTTTGTATTTATTTTAATTTAATTATCTAATGTTTATCAGTGGTTTGACCATATTTTATGTTTGTTTTATTTTTCGACTTGTGAAATTACACCATGTATAACTCTTCTTAAATAAATAGTGTCTTTGCATTGTTCCAATATGTTTATTAATTTATTTTTCCTTCATGAATACGATAATCACTAATAATCGGCATAGCACCTAGCACCCGAGTTTAACCAATAACCTGAAAATACGGTACTGTAATTCAAAAATAAAATATCCTTAATACGGCGCTGGATTCTCTCCCCGGTGCGAGAGCGACAGCGCGAGTTTCGCCTATCTTGCATCTTTTTCTGTTCCGGGCTAATATTTCTATGGTGCCGGCCGAGAGACTTCCAGCTGATTGTTATACTAAGCTGTGGTTTAACCTTTAACATGGTCCAGTGTGATGCATCGGCGTATAGGAAATCCCTAGATAATTATAAACTCACTCCAAATATTTGTTAATTATTTACTTTAGAGCATAATTAGACTTTTTAAAGGTCTCTGTATGGTAAATACTTTAGGTTAAACGTCTTTGGTAAATACACATGCCGAATTTGAACAATTTTTTACAAAACAATCTTAATTTATTTGAATACAATTGCAGCTAATTTTCATTAAAATTGAACAGGCAACACTGCAAATACCAGACACCACCACCAGCAAAATGCCAACTTACGTTTAACAATAGTAAATCATAGTTTGACAAGTTTACTCATCCTGGGGTTTGTATTATTAAAATGTTAATGAAAAAGTAGCTGCAATTTCATTCAAATCAGTTAAGAGTGGCTCGTCCAAAATTGGTCAAATTCGGCATGTGTATTTACATAAACTTTTAAAAAGATTTGCAAGAACTATTGATTGGGTTAGAGTATTTGTGCTGTAGTTTGCTACGGTTTGCTTAGTTTCTCTTCTCTTTAGTTTTGTATTACTATCGGCGATGGATAAGCCTAAACACAAGAGTGGTGCAGAAAAACATAAATTAAAGGAACAAAATATTCAAAGAATTAATAAACTGCCCAAGATTGACAAATGTTTTGCTATTACCTCCCAGTAATCTCAGCATTCGCATGATCAGGCGAGTGTGAGTAAAATAGCTCATCCTCGTTACCACAAGGAAATGAAAATGTTCGCTTGGATGATGCTAATGTTAAACAACAAACCTCTTGTTAGGAGCTCTTAAAATGTGTCACTGACAAACCCTTTCAACCCTCTGATACGCAAAATACCAATCTACAATTTTTGGTATTAACTAGCTTTCATCCTAAATAAAAATTTTATTTTCTTACTTTTCATGGAATACGAAAAATATTAGTTCTTTATTAGTTTTCATCCTGAATAAAAAATATTGTTATATTCTTAATTTTTATGTGGTACTCATAGGTATATCATGTATTACCTATGAACTTAGTTTTAAAATATACAAGGGGTATATAGGGGTCCATAAATATCTTTTGCCCCGAGGTCCACGCGTCCCTAGATCCGCCGCTGGATCTTGTTGTGATCTTTAAGCCAGTTGGTGTTGTGGGCATTGAAGTCTCCCAGAACGATTATTTGTGAATTGGGGTAACCGACCTTTATTAAGTAAAAAGTGTTAGCTAGTGTTGTAAAAAAAACTTTGGTAGGCTCTATCGCTTAAACCTGGTTATTCCCTTAGCGGTGAACTGAAGCCACATGACGTCAAGGTTGTTCGGTTCGAGTGATTCCTCGCGGTGACGAGAAAGGTTGCTTCGGACAAAAAGGCATACTTCGAACTTATGTCTAAATCGGGTGTGTAAGACGTAACCAAGATAGGTGTAGTTTAATGTTGTTGCTGTAGAACATACTTGTGTTTCTGTAAGGGCTAGTATGTGTGGTCTGTTTACTTGAGATGTTGGTGTACCGGATTTATGTTTGTATTTAGGCTTCTTATGTTACAGAAAACTATTCTAAGTTGGTTCGGTATCTTTGCTGTCTGTGAAATGCGGAATTAAGGGTTCCCAGGGCTACCCAGCGTCCGGAGATCCGAATGGCCGGGGAGTTTACTTCTGGAATATTTTGTTCCTGGAAGCACCATAATGTCCATATATTTCTACTGTGGAACCCGGAACCACCAGCGCGGAAGCGGAACGTCATTCGGAACAACCATTTAGCGCTTCCTAGTTCTGGTGCAGCACTCTGTTATTTCCCTTTCATTAGTTCATGTAGAGATCTACGAACTAGAAGGCTAACTAAGAATTTATCCATAAACAACTAAAATGTAAAGGTAAAGACATAAAGATTGTTGAAAATATCGGGAATTCAATTTTCTTTATGAGGATCTCGCATATCTTAAGACACAGAGAAATAGTTAAATACGGAAAGCTTAAGGCAATTATGGTGATAGTTTATTGGTGAGTGTGAAGCGGCTGTGGTTCTTTTGGTTCTTTAAAAAGTGAAGCCTAGCATTCTCTTATTTCTAAACATGTTTTAAATCGTTTCTAAAGCTAATTTTTCTTCTCTGCAAGATGTATTTTTAGTACACTTTTTAAAAGTTTTACTGCCCGAAAATGAACGATATATCATACTTATTAAAAAATAGGTTGTAAAAGATGTTGCCATAAGAATCAATACATTAGAAAAGGATTATCAGAGGATATATCTTTCTCTTTGATACCTTAGTTGTTATGGAACAACCATATACTAACCGATTTCCTTACAAGTACCATACATCATTGCTTTTAGAATAGGCTTGTAAAAAGTGTAAATAAAAATCAGGCCCGTATTTAAAAAAAATAAGTTGATGATAAGGCTCCGAAGATAAATCGTCGCGTCGTTGGCAAAATTTAAATACACCATCTGTAGGTTTAAAAATGTGCTTACATGTTTAAAAAATATTAAGAAATAAGAAAGTTATAGAAAATTCCAAGTTTAGTTTTTTGAATATCTCAAAAATCAAGGACCAGAACAAGCGCAAATAAACTATTGACATATTTTCCGCATTTATTTCCCTCTCTCTGCATTTATGAGTGAAATTCCCATATAGAGACTGGAATTCCTGCCACTCTGTATTTTATTTTCCTGGCTCAAGTGACTTTTTCTTAAAAACGTGGATGTAAAAATACTATTTTTCTGAGATAAAACATGAAATATCAAATTTTTCTTGATAAAATTGTAAAAAAATATATTTTCAAGAATTGTGATTGCGGTAAAAGTAAGAGAAGCAATTTTTTCAGATTAAATTGCAAATAATATTTTGCATTAAGGAAAATTTTTCAAATATTTTAAGAGAAAATTTTTATTCGAATTTTTTTTTATTTAATTTATGTGATATTCCTTACAAACACGATAGGTAAATACAAGTAAGGATGTCCTTAAGAAAGTAAATTAAATTTGCAAAATAAACAAAATAGAAAAATATACAAACTTTGACAGCTGATAACGGGTGAACTGTTCGCATTTCGAATTTATTTTATATGACTTACTACCATTATTTTGCCATGGCAAATCACCTCCCCAAGTTTCGCTACACATTTTAGAAACACCCTGTATAACAATTACCTGAGACTAGCCCGTGCAAAATATAACAACTGAACCACAATAAAATAAAACACAGTTTAGACAAAGTTAGACTGATCTTAATTAGAGTTAAGTAACCTGGAGGATTTGCTCTGAAAGGTCTATCTAGTACTAATACTAGGTCTTAAGTTAAGTTAAAGTTGCCTATATAATAAAATAATTTGAATAACTATTCTATCAGAGAGATGCTGAATTTTTAATGCACTTAGTCCACCAATTAGTCCCGTTGTGCCCGCAGCCCGCAAAGGCGGGGCAGGACATTCAGTACTGTATGGTATGGGGTCTCATCGTCCTCCATGCACCATCTACATTCCCTCTCCTCTGCAATTCTCAGCAGAGTCAGGTGCTTCCTATGCATATACTGCCCTGTATAGAATCCTACCAAGGCTCTGCACTCCTTTCTAGGTAGGCACATCCCTGGAGCCGTCCGTCATACCTCTTCGGCCCGACCCTCCGTCCAGGCCTCATGCAAGCCCGCCATATACCTCAACGGCCATGACAGGAGACATTGTCCCTCCACAACCCCGCCGCCCTACCCGTCTCGTGCCTCACCCAGTCCGCCGACGAAGGCAACCCCACCAGCGCTTCCAGGGGTCTTGTGAACGCCGTCCTCAGGACTCCGGTGAGGCAGAGGTATGGCAGTCGCTGTAATTTGTCCAGCACTACTCTGGACGCCGTTTTCATAGATCCTGTTCAAACTAATCCAAACTATTTATAGTAAAGAACTGTGGGAAAATTATTTTGGACTTTGCAAGCAGGCTGAGGAATACCAAATTACATATGCATATTCTAAATGTGACCTAAAGGAAGTTTTATGTGCAGTTATTTAATTTAAATTAGTTAAATTGCCCTGCATTTTTTGTTATAAAACCTAAACTCCTGAATGCTTAATTGACCATTTGCTGATATTAATTTGAAAGATAACGTCAAATTAGTCTAGGTTAGTAAAGTGAAACAGGCTAATGCGTGCTTCGTTTGTAGTAATCTGACCTAAAATAAACTAGCCACAACTAACCAAGAATGGATATTTATTAATAAATCCGTTCCATTCTAAACCAACTCAGACTATCCAAACAGGCCCGGACTGGGCCATCGGCCCCAAAAATGGGCCGGTCGCTTTGCAAAAAAAAGTCTAACAAAAGAAACGTTAAAAAATTGAAAACTCAAAGCAACCACTAACCAGACGCTGGAATTGCTATGCTGTGTTTGCCGCAGCAGTGCTTTTAAAATGTACCGATTTTCTTTCAAAAATGTAATTTACAGTGGTAGATACTTTTTTATTACCCAATAAGTTCCTTTGCAAGGTTATACTTTTTAATTTTTATATTAATGACGGACTAAAAATCATTTATTAATGTTGTGGCATGTTTATTAATGATGAAAACAGAAAATAAAATGAGCAAAAATGTAATCAAAACGATATATTTTGTATAATAAATGTTTTCGGTGATTTCCCTAACTAAATGCGAATTCACAAGCAAGACACGCATAGCAGACGCCCAATTAAATGGAGCGGTGCCACATAATTTTAAATAATATTATAAATATGTTAGCAAATAATTATTGTTCTCGTCACATTATTTGATTAACTTTATGATTTTTGCACGAAGAATAAATTTTTGTACTGAATTTCGCAATATTTTAAAAAGTTGTATCATAGTAGGTACAGATTTTTTTTTGGTGCTGAATTCGAATTCAGTACAATACTGAAACGGCAACACTGATCGACTGCCGCGGCGGCGCGCCGAGGCTATAAATAGTTTCCGGTTTGTTTTTTCCATTACATGCGATGTGTAATCTTAGGCGTAGTTCTCAGAGCTTCGACTGTCGCCAGCTACACTATCTCTGGCTAATAGGAAACAAGGAACGTCAAAACCCCAAAGCCACTCCACAGTGTCGCCAGTTTGTTGTCGCTGTAGTTGGTTTGAATCAACTTCACTTAATTTTCATTAGGGATATTGTGAAAATGACAGATGGTTGACATCAACGCGACGTGACAGCTGTCGCTCGACATTGTAAAGGCAAGGAGTGGGTATTGTCGCGGGCGACAGTCGAATAATGCCAATTTTTGTCAAAAATATGTTGTTTTTGAATATATGTCATTAAATAGGGTATACAAAGTTAAGGTAGAAACATAAAAACCAATTTTTTCTACGTCAACTACGCTGTATAATCTCTTAAAGTCGAAAAAAGACGTAGAACGTAGAATAAAGGGCCCACAACTTTGTAACCGTTTGATCAATTTTAAAAATTTAAACTTCAAATATAGGAATCAAAAAGCTCATTTAAACGAGATATCATTCAACACCCCCTTTTCAGTTAACAATTTAAGGGCAGCAGGTATGAAGTTGACCTTGTTATCGGCGCGGCGGGTCTGAGTTTTTCAAGAAAATTAATCAGTTGCTCGAAAATGCCCCTGTAAAAATTACTTAGGCCCATCCTATATATTGCGTTAAAACATGGTCAAAGTTTTTAGTAATAGCAACTGCGAATGCAATTTTCACATTCATTTTAATAACTAAATTTCTACATATGAAAAAAATTTACCTCATATAAGTAATTGTTTTATAAATTTGTTCTGAAACTTAAAAAAAATGCTTGGCGATTGTTTTGCAAAAACTACAATGCAGCAGTATGAAAAAAAATAGAACGAAACATGGCCGATATTGCATTTTTGTATACCTATCCTTTTCAAAATTATGCTTCTAAATGAAAATAATTCATAAATTCATACAATTTTAAAACTCCTACTCCTATTTAAAAATAAATATGAGAGCCCGTGGAGAGGGCCGGTAATCCCATTTGGCGCCCAGGCCGAATTTCAGGCCCAGTCCGGCCCTGTATCCAAAACAAATCCAAGGTCTTTGCATATTATAGCCTAAAAAATTATTGATTGCTTTTTGTTTAAGAAAAATGATTTTGAATCTTTTTGATTCGAAAACTTTCCATTCAAAAAATTTTTTTCAAAGAATTTTCCAACCGTGGTATTTTTCATATGAAGAGTAACTCGAATTATTTTCCGTTAGGTAAACATTCTTTTCGAAAAACAGATTTTAATCATGCGTTTATATTTTCGGCATAAATATTATTTATTCGCCCTCCTAATTCGAATAAAAATTTCGAGACAAGGAAAAATGCACAGCACTAGTAATGGTAAAATATTGTCATGGAAAAGTAAAATTAGACTTTTCCTTTCAGATTTGTAATTAAAATTTGACTGTTATTTTACTTCGACTAGTTATATTCCAATATTGATATAGACTAGTCCAATTATCTAATTACTATAAAAGCATGTGTGGGAAAGTAGCAGGTGAGTCTACGATTTTTTTATATTAGCTTTCCACTTCATAATTAAATTAATTGATAAAGTACCTAGCCTAGATGATTTATGGAAATTTGTTAATGATGTATCGGAGCTAATTGAATTAAAGAAAAGTGAAATTTTAAATTATTTCTGATGATTATTATCAAACTAGCTTGAACCGTAAATCACCTTAATATATTAAATGTTGAGTATTTAGTTGCAATTTTTATAAAACGTATACAGTTCACATGTAGAAAATCTAGGACTTAGGAAAAAAATTGAAATAAGATGACTAATATTTTTAAAAATCTATACTGGGGAACTATTTTCAAATTTCCAAAGTCGAATACAAAGATCAACAACGAAATTATTGGCTAACTACTATTTTCGATAGTCACTTGCGAGTTGATTGAGTCCTAAACGATTTCCTAATTTTTTTTTTTAGAAAACATATGTGTTTGGCTCCTAAACACATATTAGTACATGCGCAAGTGTCGACTGTGTTGAGGGTGATTATCAAAAATAAAAATTTGGAAAAAATTTCATGATTCTATATTGGTAAGCCTGGCCTATGGCACAAAATTCCACAATCTACTAACATATTATATTATATATATTAACTTGAAACGAAAATAACTCTTTAAGAAATAAGTTAATGTTAATGGGGACTGACTCAACTTGTAGACGAGCCAACTCGGATCTAAGAGAGGGGCGAATTCTCCGTCCTCCTGGATCTTTTTCTAAGCACAAATCCTGGAGAGAACACAATTATTAGGCACCTCCGACAACAAACTTATTACAACGGTTTGAGAACTGCCACTCCAACAGAAAGACTCGCCATTGCCTCGTAAAATATTGTGTTTTAATTGCGAAAACTGGGGCCAACTAAAAGAGTATTACCTAGATTTTTCTTGGCTAGACGTTTTCTCTGGCACTGACGACGCGTCAGGCCGCTGCGAAGAGATAATAATAATAATAATAATAATAATCTTTATTAAGCATAAAAGCTTCATATAAAAACAGAGGGGAAAAATATTTTAAATAACTTACACTAATTAAACCATAAACGTAAATTATTACAAGAAGTTAAAAATATAAAAATATGGATCATATCAATAAAATAAAGATAAAAATAAACACATAAATTTGTATAAA
>MU188458.1:0-18870 GCA_016904865.1 Pissodes strobi | reverse complement strand
GTGGTATAAAGAAGACCAGGAAAGAGATACGGCCAATGCAACTGTGAATTATGGTGGGGAATCGGCTATGGTGTGAGGAGGCATTTCATTGAAGGACCGAACAGAGGTACATCGCAGACTTTATAAATCCCCACATTGTTTCCTGTGCATTATTTATTGGAGAACAATATATATAGTTTAAAACCATCCGGAAGAATTCGGCATGGCAAGAATAAGCTGGCTTCCGCCGAGCCCGGACCTTACCTCCATTAAACATTTATGGGATATAGTGGACAGAAGGGTGAGAGCTCTGCTTGCAACGCCAACTGGCAGAGTTAAATGATCTTGTAGAGAAGCTAAATTAAATTTGGCATCAAATTGTGCAAGAAATGATCCGTTGGGTTATTTTGAACATGCCACTACGTTGTGACTGAAGTAAGAGGTTTCGTCTGAAAAAAAAGTGGGTTTAGTGTCCCTAATTCTCATGGTGTCTGCATTAAGTCAAAAATTAGCTCTTAAACGCACAAGCCTTCGTATTCGTATTCGTACACCTGAGTGGGCCCAGATGTGGTTCTCCACTGCGACCCTTGGTCTATTGTGGCTCACGTCTATGGTTTCTACTAGCCCAGAGGCTCGATCCTTTTTATGAAATCGATTAGCTTTCTGGGGTGAATAGTTTTCAAATCTACAAGGGTAATTTGAGAATTTTCTAACACTGGTCCTTTCCATTGATAGACAGTGACATAAAACATGCTCCATTGTTTCTTCGTCCTCCAGGCACACTTAAGTTTATTTTCTCCACCTAGTTTGGTGTTTTGCCACAAATGCGTCTACAGGTCCATAGTGACAGTTTCGCTTTTGTGGCAATTTTATCTAGATGCGCAGTCCAGTTAAGTTTTTTATTTAGGGTAATTCCCACATACTTCACTGTATTCGCAAATGAGATAGTTTTTCCAGGTGTTCCAGCCTGTTCTTCCTTGTGAACGGTTTTGTGTGGTTTCACAGATAGTTGCTCCTTTTCACACCAGTCATAGACCATGGTTAGCACCTCTTAAAAATCTTCTGAGATAGTTCTTTGCGAGTTGCTTCTTATAAGTATTACTAGATCATACGCGTATGCCTGCACCTCCACATCTCACAGCGAGAGGACCGCTAGCAGACCATCCATCAGAGGAAACCACAGAAGGTACGACAAAACTTCACCTTGCGGACATCACCTAACAACCCTGAATCTGTAGCCCTCCCCCTATAAGGTCGTTATGGCATATCTGCAATTTAACATACTACCGATCCAGTTCCCTATTTGTGGTTCAACCGTTTGGTAATGCATTATTGAGTGCTGCTTTAATGTGTAAGGACAAACCCACCGCGATAACGCTTGTGCTATGTTTCTGACAAGGTTGTTTAGTGCTAGTTCTGTAGATTTGCCGGTCTGATACGCATATTGGGGAGCATTTACTGAATTCTCACCAAGTGCACCCGTTCTAATGTGCACGTCCAGTATCTTTACCATGCATTTCAACAGAAATGAGGTCAGACTTATGGATCTCCGTGAGTTAGATGTTGATTCCCAACGTCCCATCTTCGGAATGTACACCACTCTGATTTTAGTCCAGCTGCTAGGTATATAATTATTCGCTAGGCTGGCTCTAGAAAGTTTAATTAAGAACGGTGTTAATACCACCAGCAGGGCTGGAAATATCTCGACCTCACCAGGTGATTTAAAAGGCTTTTGCACCCCCACTAATAATTAAGGTAAAAAATTAACCAAAAAAATTCTGCCAAATGATTAGACTGTGCAGTAATTTTTGAGAGTTGCTAGAATCATCAATTCACCCGACAGGGTGCGTCTTTGCCATAAAATGCACTAATGTAAATACCATCTTGTATGCCAATAATATTGTTTTACAGGTCGACGATTAATTCTTACTAAGATTCCCACAAACTTAACCAACATTTCAAGAAAGGATCGTCGATATCGGTTGGGTGGTTCATAAAATATTTGACAGCAAAATTTATATACATTCAGCATTATTCGCTAATTTTGGTTAGAAGCCTCATTTTGATAAATTCCGTATGAAAATGATATATAGTATGATGACTTTATAAAAACATGTTTTCAAATATCCTATTAGTTAAATGTAATTAGTATTAGTAAATCATTAAAATTACACGCCAAGAATTTAACCATTTCTGTTTAATATAAATTAATATAATGAACATATTATTTCGGAAATTTTTCTAGAAATTTCAATTATTCGATATTCATAAGTACCTACATAACTTCGTAATTACCAGTTTCGATAAGATAACTACTTTAACGATAGAATAATAATTTTATCTACTAGCGTGCGCAAAGTTAAATTTTGCACATGCATTGCCGTCAAGCATCTCATAGGTAAGGAAAATTTATATGTATTTCAGTAAATGTAGACTATTTTATGCAACGTGAGAAACCGTTGCATGTCTCAGTTTATTTATTCTCTTTGCCTAAATTTGTTCTTAATTCTCGATATTGTACAACGATAACTGATGATTATTGTCAAGCAACAATAGTTGCGTGCGAAAACGTACAGCTTTGCTCACTTGTTGAGAAAACAGGTATTTTAGATCAATTTGTTAGTCGTATTTTTATAATCGCATTTAATTTGTTTATTTACTCTCAATAAATTGACCTACAAATTATCGCATTCCACCAAATGACTTTCAGCGAACTGTCATCAGACATTTATCTTTACACCATTAGTCGTGTTGTACCTATAAATTCTACGATAGAGGTAAAATCGGTTTCCTAAAATACCTTAACTTTTTAGAATACCATATTAGAATGGGTTAGAGACCACAGAGTGCATCACAAATTTAGTGAAACTGACGCCGATCCACATAACGCCAACAGGGGATTTCTATTTTCACACGTTGGATGGCTTTGTATGCGGAAACATCCTGATGTTTTCCGCAAAGGAAAATCTGTCGACGTTAGTGACATAACTTCGGATCCAGTGCTGGCATTTCATATCAAGTAAGAATATTTAATTTGTTTTGTACATATAAAGGGTCCGACATAATATGAAAAATTACATGCAAATATATATTTATATAAGGTAAAAAGATACGCTGATAGCACATAGGTTAAGGGCAATTGAAATTCATTTATTTTAGTAATTTAGGTCTTGTCGTCGAGAATGATAAATGAAATATTATGGTTGACAAATGGGGGATGGATGGATGAAAGATTTCAATTTTCAGGTGATATTTTTTCAATAACGCATCTCAGGTCGGCGGCATAGATTCGGAGAGATAAAGAGCAAACATTCCAAAACACATCACAGTCAAAAGCTTTGTCTAAAGCGAATTATTTTTAAGATATCCATATTATTTCAACTGTCAAAAAGTAAGAATATAATACGAAATTAAACACTTTTTGTGAGTTGGTAGTAATTAAATTAGGAACTAGTCAAAAATTTCTCGTGAGGTTTCGTATTTATATTAAGGCTTTTTGTAACGTTGTAAATGTTACAAAATACGGTAGTGCGATTTTCTCCTTTTACTGGTCGATTTGTGTTATCGATACTTTCGCCATCTTACTTCCCGCGACCTTACTTCCTGTGTTCCGAGCAGCTCAAACTATGAATCCGTTTGCAGCGCCACTTGACAGATGTGGTATATATTCTTTTTTGAGACAATTGGTAGCCCTTCTTGCCGAGACACTCAAGGCAAGTAGGCAGTTTTCCGTATCGAAATCTATGGTTGCTATTTTTAACCATTAGCGCCTGATTGTGTCATTGCAGTATTTGGCAAATGAAGTAGAGCGTGTATTTTCTAAAATAATTATCGGTCATATCGCCTATAAACGATGTGTGATGAACTAGTGTGATGACCTTTTTTTAGCATTTAACGAAGGTCCTTCTGTGGGATAGAATTCCTTTCGTGATATAGAATTTCCTCCTTTTGCGGCTGACATCCATAGGCGACTTTTTGATGGTAATCTAGCGATTTTCTGGTGTCATTTAGTCGTACCGAGGTCTTTTTGTCACATGGTGGAGACGTAGCTTCACAGGAAACGCCAGTTTCTGCAAATCTACTAGATACAAGTAAAATCTATTGTTTGATTTAAGAAACTTTATTATCGATATTGTCGTTATACATCATTTTAATTAATGAATGTATAGTTAAACGAATGTAGGTCGTTTGCCTCCTATATCGCACATATTTTATCGTTATATATCATTTTAATTAATTAATTAATTTATAGCTAAACGACTGTAGGTCGTTTGATGTCTATCGTTTATGTTCTCGTTTATCGAACTTTAAGTCATATGTTTCTCTTAACTGAAATTGCAAATTTAATTTGTCGCCCTGATATCGGAATCGACTTGAGCTCAATTCGTTTACCAGTAGATATTGACGCCTATATATGTAAATATTTACTTCACAGGTTAACAGTTTCAATTTAAAATGTGGGTAATGCAGTATTTATAAATATATGGCCAAAATAAGGAAATGTAAATGTTAATTTATTTAAATAAAAGTGAGTCGGAACATAAAAAATACCTAAGAATAAAATCGCATTGTCTTTCTAATGAATTCTTCCGTAAAAATTTATGTGTTTCCAATTGACTCATCATTTCATTTCGCACGTAAATAAATTCAGCCATTTATACCTGCAGTTTTAATAGCTTCTTATGGTCACGGTATAAATAGATATTATTTGTACTCTGTTATGGTGATCGTAAATCGATGGTAAATGACCTAAGAGAGAAAGTTTTATTTAAGTACCAAAATATAAACATGCCATTTAATATAAATTGAAATGTAATAAAAATACTTAGTTCGGTGTACATGCAAATGAAAAGAATATTAAGACACAACGCATAGAAAAAATATGTATATGTAATTCTGAAAAATTATTTTACTTTTAAATCAATACAAGGGAAAGAGGCACAAGAAAAGACGCAAGCACAGGAATAAAATAAATAGCCATACTAATACATTTTAGATATTAATAGTTGCATGGGGGTGTGCTTGATCCCTTTATTGTTAAGCGTATTTGAAGAGCTAAACGTAATAACGTCTTTGTGCAATAGTTTTCTCAGGCCACCTCTTCTTATGTCATAATTAACGGATCAATCAATACTGGCCCTATCCATTTCGTATCTATATTGCCTTATTAGTATAGCTCTAAAATGAGACGGTGTGTACTTAAGCCCACACATCTGAAGTGTAACATGTCGAGGTACTGGAATTCGTTTCCTGCTTCTTCTTCGGACGACAAACAACGAGTTCTCTTCAGACTATACCTATGGTGAGGCATCTGAAAATTAATATATATATATATTTATTTATTTTATGGCAGTGGCACATACACTAAAGGGAGATCCTATGGCACTCGACGAGCGATGTGTGTGTGCGAAGATGTTGACTGACACGGTTCTTGAATAGCTGTAGGTTGTAGTTTGAGGACAACAGATGTCCTGGGAGTGAGTTCCACGGTGATACAGTGCACCAGACAACGAACTCCTTGTAAAGCGATATTCTGGGTGTTTCCGTCGTCGTGACTGTCTGGCAGGTATTGTTGGAGGGGGGATGAGGCGGGCTAAATCCTGGGAATATCTGCCGTGAAAATATTTGTAAAACAGGGAGATCTCGACCACATGGCTGCGGTGTTCCAGACATCCAGATCCCTGGTAAACTCTGAGTCGCCGACGAGACGCACAGCTTTCTTCTGAATGAATGAACTTCAGGGTGTGTTTAGGTGCGGATCTCTAAATGTGTGAGCAATATTCTAATCACGGTCTTATTTGCGCTTGTAGAGCAAGAGCAGCTGCTGCGGTGTATAAAGATTTTGTTGGCAAATAGCGCACCAAGCTTTTGGGAAGCTGATTTTGCAATGTTAGCAACGTGATCATGCCACGACATATTGCTATTGACCGATACACCCCGTAGTTCGATTTGCAAGGATGAAGGAATGGTCGATCCTGTAATAATGAATTCAGGGCCCGTCGTAGTGGCTTTCTTGGTAAAGGTAACTGCGTAGGTTTTTGCTGCATTGAACTGGACCAAATCTCGCCCCAAGTTCGAACTTTCTCCCGATTTTGATTAATTGTTGTAATCTGTTCCTGTCTGCGGTGATAAGTCTTAGTCACTGGTAACTACTAAATTGGGATACGAGAGTACTTTTATCTGCAAAACTGTAAACCGGATTATTCGTTTCGGTCAGCAGGTCATTAATATAGATGAAGAAAAGAGTTGGTGAAAGTATTGCGCCCTGAGGCACGCCCGCAATAATGGTGAATATGTCTGAGATGTGTTCATCAATTGCAATATGCAGAGATCGGTTCTTAAGGAAACTGGCAAGCCAGCTGCAGAGAGACGTTGGCAGTTCGAAGAACGGCAGTTTGTTGAATTAATCTGTCATGCCATACTCTGTCGAATGCCTTCAAAATATCCAACGCATTCGTTCGAGATTCTCCATAGTTCTCAATTGCCCTACTCCATATGGCGGGCTGAGAATACAAACAGACAAAACATTTCTGAATGCTTTTTCTTTTGTTACATGGGCTAATTGTAGTCTATGCCTTATCCAAATACAAATAGGTCAAGTTAATACATTGTATAAAAGTAACTGAAAATGTTATTGTAATATACTTTTTTTAAAAGAAAACGCTTTTTATAAGAAATTTTGTATTAAAAACAATATTTTATAACAAATGGAGTATACAAATGTGTGTGAGGCACTGAGGTAAAGAAGATCATCTGGCTCTGTATCTTCTTTAGAGTGATTCAATTTCCTAGAAGTTGAAGGATTCGACCTATGATTTACTTGATTTCCACCATCTATCTAAAGATTTCTATAAAAATCATGATAGAAATATACTTGAGCAAGCTTATCAAGTCGTCATATTTAGCTTTTATAATTTTGGGGCCATCTGGATAAGGCTGTTCCAGTTTTTGGTTTGGCAATGAGGTTCTTTTTCTACCTTTCTCTTTAAAACCTAAGCCTAATGTGTAAAATGGATCATCTGAATTGCAAACATGTTGGTACTGCATTTTCAATGGTCTATTCTTTGCAACCCACAAAGTTCTGATGGTCTGCCAATCGTCTTTCTTCCGGTGCATGAAACAAGCATCAACAATTTCTTCAAAAAGGTTGCATGTGTTTCCATTCCATCGACCCAACAATGAAGCGAGGTTCTTTCTTTGCATTGCGAACAATTTCTTTCCAGCCCTCTAGAGAATATACGTCTGTTTACTGTCTCTACTACCCGAAAGTCGGTATCAGCGAGAAGCATACTATGTCCACTTACCATAAATCTCAAAGTGAATTTGATAATAGTTATGTTAGATACAACGTTGAAGAGAAAACCAACCATTTTTATATTGCGGTTTTAGCCAACGCAGGCATCGCTATAAGCCACAGTTTCTGTTTTACCATCTTTAATGTAATTGAGTAAATGCTTCCACAGGCAAAAAGCGGAACTTCTGGGTGCTACGCCTTCATCCCACATATAAATTGTAGCTACATTATCATTTAGATCATGAACACCCAAAAAGTTGACGCTTGTAGTAAACCTGGTTAGTTGGAAGGCATGGAGTCGACATTGTTTTCTGTAAATCAAATGCAGAAGAAGCCTGACTATGGTTATCCTTTTCTTTGTTAAAATACTTCCTCATCATGTTAGCTCGATGTAAGTGTCGCTCATGGTCAATGGCCAACTCTTTTTCGACGTTGTTTTTCCAAATGCCACATTGCTTACAAGTGCCTTTAAGAGGTGGATGACGAGAAAGATTAAATTCATTTTCATTCGATAGGAAAGAAAGAGGTTGCCGATTTGTTGACTTGGATTTCTCAACATATGTCTCGTACAGTTTACACACAGTTAGATCACTATGAATATATCGACGTAGCTCTTGGTCTTTCTGGAATAGCGAGAGATGTGTTCAGATATGGAGTTCAGATTGTAGCAAGTTTTTTTACCATGTTTATCACGTGTAGGAAAAGCAGCAAATTTCCTGCAAATTTCATTCACTCTGCAACTGGAAATTTGTAATATGCGAATAAAAACAAGTATTTCAAATTTGTACTTGGCACCCCCGAATTGAAAATTCTTGATTTTGATCTGGAGGAATCCTGTCGTTTTGGATTTCCAATTTCTTTTGACATCCTTATTCGAGCCACATCATGCAACGTTATGCAACACCTGATAATAGTATTCTGGGCATTGTAATCGCCCGTATTCCAAAAACTGTTGAAAATGGAACGATAGACTTCTTCACTGAGATCACCACACTGACTTCCTTTGCAAATCATACCATCTGGTCGTGGTTTAAAGATTTTTTGGTGCATGTAGTTTACTTTTCGGTCAAAATAAGCCTTTTCTATATTTCTCAGGTGTTTCTGCTTATTAACCTTCCACGTTTTTTCATTTCTCGTCCTTTTTCTTCCAACCCATTTAAACTATTTTGGTCTCTTTGGAGCAGTGCTGCGATCACATTCATCTGGAGCTACATTAAAGTGTGAACCAATTGCCATTAAACATATTTAAGAACCAACATGCAACCTGGCAGTATATGTAAATACTTAAGTGAAGCAGACCTTATCAATTTTAAATAATGAGATATTTTGAAAATCTGAAATATCCATAACTAAAATACATAGTTCAGCATGTAAACATTAACTAAACTTACATTCAATACCAGACTCACTTGATTCGACGTAACATCCGAATTATTTACGGGATCATGATTTTCCTCGCAATTTTGCATTATACTGCTCAATCGTTAAATAATAGAGTTTTAAACGACAAAAAAATCAGGATTAAGTCAAATTTATTATTTAAAGTCCGTTTAATGTTTAAAAAAAACCGTGTTAGAACGTAACAGTCAAATTTAAATTTGAACATGGTCTGCTTGTATTTTAAGGCGCCTATCAGCATGTGTCCGAATGAACTTGGTCTATTTTTATTATGCTTGTATTATTGGTTTCGCTTTCTATAGTGACATGGTCTATTATTAATATCTAAAACTTGTTTATTCGTATCCAGAGATGTAGATTACTTAAAATACAAAAATTCGGACTTGGTCTGTTTGTGTTCTCAGTCCTCCAGCTTCTCACCATTAGGATCTCGGAAACCATAAGAGATACGAAGTCGGTTAAATAAAAGCAAAGTTGAGCAATTTAGAGGTCACTGATATGCCGTTGAGAAATTTAGAAAATTCCTACTACTTCCGGAGATATCCGTAATAAACCGAAAATCAGCTATGTTATTTTTATTTTTTCCTGACTTTATTTGAGGAGATAATGTAACATAAATTTAACATTATTATTGCCACTTTTTCTCCTTTATAAGAAGGAAGTATCAAATTTCGTGACCAGGCCCCCATCATCAACTTAATTTTTTTAAATTCGGACCTGGATTTTCTACTTTATTTTTAGAAGCCTATGGTCGCTCAAAACCAACGATGTATCACACTTGTCCAGTAGCAGTAACAAATATTCTCATAAGTGAAATCGGGTCAGAAAAGATCGCCCCATCTCTGTCTAACACATTATCTCTTATGGAAAAAAATCTAGATATGTTGATTTATTATTTAGTGTGATACATCGTGGGTTTTAGGAGTCTGAAGGCCTCAAAAAAAATGTAATAAAAAATCCAGGTTCGTGTTTAAAAGAATGAAGTTAATGATGGGGGCCCGGACACGAAACGTCAGATTTAAAATTTGATACTGCCATCTTATAAAGGAGAAACAGTGGCAATAATAAAGTTAAATTTATGTTATATTATCTCTTCAAATAAAGTCAGGAAAAAATAAAAATAAAAAAGCTGTTTTTCGGTTTTTACGGATATCTCCGGAAGTAGTCGGAATTTTCTAAATTTTCCAACGGCATATCAATGACCCCTAAATTGCGCAACTTTACCTTTATTTAACACGTATCTCGTATGGGGTCCTAATGGTGAGAAGCGAATTTGTTTCACCCTGTATATCTCCTGTCGAACTCTCTTTGCGAAAACCGAATTGATTTTATCGCAAATTAATCGGTTAGTCTCGAGGTACTTGAGTAGTTGCTGATTGACACATATACATCACAAGTAACATGTCGAACGCAGTGGCAGTGACATAAATTACGCGGTTGCTCATTTTTAGAGACATTAAGCGGTTGGTTACGATCCGCCGTGTCAAAGGCCTTCGCAAGATCGACGAAAACCATAATAATATTTAATTTATTTAAAAAGCTATAATTTTCGTATTCTTTAAAGAGAATCTTTTTTTAGTTTTGTAGTAAAAAATGTGTTTCTTAGTTTCTTGAAAAATTATACCTAAGCATATATTATGATCATGGTCATTTGTTATTTCTTATAAAGTATTTTGGTGTTATTTATACGCACACATTTAATTTACATTTTTTCAGTGCTTTTTATTTATTTTAATTTTTCTTTTTCGCGACCAATCTAATGTGGCTATTCGTATAAGACTCTTCAGTTTATTTCTATGCTGTCGAGAGTTTTCGAATCTGGGGGCGAAAAAGTAACTTTCATAGCTAATAGTTGATCAGAAAATTGAGGGCGATTTGCCATTAGTTATCTAAGAACTTTTATTTAGTTAGGATCACTTTACTATTTTTGTGTACTTTCCAATATAATTCTGCATTTTTGTTTCTGGGATTTATTATTAACTTCACCTACATTGCCTTTTGAAAATAGTCCACTGTTTTTTTGTTAACTCCACAATTAATATTTTATTATTTATATATTATTTAGTAGGTCGTGTCTTATTTCTTCCGAATTTTTAAAATTTGCATAGAAAGTTATTTAGGCACCTAGTAGTCTGTTCTATTAAGTGTCAATTCGGCGAAAGATAGGAGCCAATTATATCTATATGATCAAGCAAATGGAAAATGTTTAATTGAATATATTAACAATGGATCTTAATATCACATGTAAACTCTACAAATTTGAATAATTACCTAAAAGCCTTCTACAGATGTGCAACATATTAATTTCTTCCTTTTTAATACTCCCTGTGTTTTAAAAGCGAAAAACTGAACTTATTATGCTTATAGGAAGTCATAAAAGCACATATCGATTAAAAATTATGTCTTTTGCAATTGCAACCAATACGTTTTTATATTTTCAGGCACTGGATATGGATCAAACTTCTGTTCTGCTTTATTATTCCAACCTCAATCCCTCCATTATTCTTTGGCAGAACATGGCAAGCTTCATTTTGGATAAACTGCATCATTAGATACTGCCTGAACCTAAATTTCACTTGGTCTGTTAACAGTTTCGCACACATTTGGGGTAACAAACCATACAACAAGTAAGTTAATTACTCTATAAGTTGCCTTTCTGCACACAATGCGGTCAGGTGAGTGTCTGTTTGAAGGTATATTGGCTTTATCTGATATATATTCAGATACATACACTCGCCTTTATTTGAAGTGCATTAAATGAACGCAAATTTGTAGTTGTTATTTTCGTTAATAATAGTTAATTAATTTTTGCAGGGCTATACAACCTGTTGAGAACACATTCGTTTCACTTGTTGCAATGGGTGAAGGCTGGCATAACTACCATCATTCGTTCCCATGGGACTATAGAGCCGCCGAAATAGGCACACCATTGAACGTCACGACATTTTGGATTAATGTTTTCGAGAAAATTGGCTGGGCGTATGATCTTAAAACTACATCTTCAAAACTAGTCGAGAATATGGTGACAAACAAAGGTGATGGATCCCATAGAAAGTTAAAGTGATATTAATATAGACTAGTTCCAGAAATTATAGTGTGAAATCGAATGAACATTAGTTTGGGTTAGTTTGGGACAGTTTGCAAGCGCATAAACTATTACTTACGAATATTATTTATGTTATACATATTATAATACCTCTCACATCATATATAGAATACGGAGTGTCTATATATATGCCGGTGGTACACCAATTGTTGTAAGATCTTTAGATGAATTAAACCGGACCTCGATGGTTTTCGAAAATTAACCTATTTTTTATTTTGCATTCACGTCAAAATCTCTATGCAGTAACGTCCAATCGTCAATGGCATTGTTTATTAGAACACAATTAAAATACTTAAGCACAATTTTTAACAAAATCTTTAATGTCAGATGCAAAATCTTATCACCCAAGACTTGGAATCCATCAAATATTCGTACCCCCCAGCATTTACTTGAGAAAAATTCAATATACATTATTATTGAACTAGGACTGGAATAGATTTCTATATGCAATCTTTACAAATATATGATATGCAATTCAAGAAAAGTTTTTCGGATGGATATAATTACTTAAATCAAATTCAGGAATCCCATAAAATTGTTGAGCAAGCTATAGCATGCAAAATTCAATTTAAACCGCGCCCATATGATTCTTTAAAAGAAGATTTTCCAAGCAAAATTCTTGAAAGGCAAATGCTTCGATTGATTGAAAGATTATTCAAACGAGAAGAATTTCGAACAGTATATTTTTCGAAATCATATTATTTTTTAATAAAATAATTTTTCTTAGCTTATCTACTTATATTTTTGATATATTTTGCAAATATCATTTAGTTTTGGTTACTTTGTGTTGGTTTTGCTTAGTCTGCGTTGCTAAAATTCTTGCACGCTTAAGTGCGCTTCCCATTGTTATAAAATATTAATTTTTACTTATTTTTTGTTAGTCTGGGCTGGCAAAAAGCAAAAATGTCTCAGCTCTCTTCTTAGTTCTATGAACTAACAGGTTAGTTTTGCAGTCTAGATTAATAAAAAATAGTCGTTTCATCTGGAACAAACACACAATTCTCAAAACTAACACAAATCACTTTACCAATGCCAAAACGTTTATCCTAAAATGCTTTGTTGCAATAATTTTCCTTTTAAATAATTTTTAATTTTGTGTGACATTCCTGCCAATTCAATGCTCGCAAACAGTTTTGTACTTGAAAATTCATGAAAAATCAAGTACTAATATTCCAAAATGCACATTGCAGCAAGTAATATTGAAATAGTTCCTGAGCAATCAAAAGAATGTTGTGAAAAGGAGTTTGATGCTATAGAACAGTAGTGCAAGAAGAAAAATACCTCTACCTTGAAAGAAGAAGTGTTCATTGCTCACGCTCGTAGGAGCTTTTTGTAGACGCGCAACTCAAAGTTAATAAATCATCCGAGAGAGAGAAAGCTGCCATGCTTTCTTTGTCTCGCTCCAAGGGAAATGAACGCAGATGGCGCTCGAGACGGGCGCTGTCGTTTGCCCGCCAAATTTGAATTAACCATATCTTTTTTTCTTTATTTCTTAAAAATTTCCAGACTGAATTAAATAAATACTTGCATATAATTCAAAATGTTATTTATTTGGTTTTGATGTATATTTGTCTTACAGACAATACGAATCAATATCACTAAAAGAAGTAACATTGTAAAACTGAATGGCCAAACTGACTATGATTCTTCCCATTTATTAAATTTAATATAAACATAATTGCACTAATACTACTTTCGATTATTATTTCTGAGTAATATTTCTCCAATGGAAGCAAAAACAAAGCGGCCATTCCATTACAAAACTGCCAAGCCGTCAAAGGCGCGCGTCACCGCCATCGTTCTAGTGCAGCGTTGTCAAATTGATTTTTTTTTATTCATCGTATATCTTTTGTTTCTTAATCAAACTTCAGTAAAAAAAGAACATCAAAATGTATGTACAGAAATTGTAGGCGAATTGGCAACCACGGGGAAAGCGATGACTGCTTCATATATGTTCATTTCCCCAGATGAGTGACAAGTAAATAAGTATAGGAAGTTACGTGAAACAAAGAGCGATAAAGGACAATGGACGCATTTACTGGGCGAGTAATCGGTCTCTCCCTTGTCTCTAGTTGTACCTAACATATGCGGAAAGTGTCCTTTCTGCCCTTGACTGCTTAACCGAACATCGTTTCTTATCATGTGGTCCCCTGCTGTCGTGTGCAGAAAATTATCACTTTATGCCCTTGTTAGGTGAATAACTAGTTGTTGTAGTTACTGAAAAAAAATTGCTGAAAAATATCACAGGAAAATATATACCTGCATTTATATGGCATGGATTAGCACCGGCTAGACCTAACTTATTCAAAATATCGAAAATATGCTAATTTTTTATTTTTCAAGAATAATTTTATTCGCAAGACCTTGACATATTAAGTTGATATACCAAAAATCAGATTTTTCTGAGAAGTCTAAATGGGTGAAAATAAATAAAGAAGTGCCGCTGTAACATTGTAAAGGTGTGACGTCATAAGATATGAAGGTCGCGTTTGGAAATATATTTATCTATGATAGTGACAGAAACGCCCCAATTTTAGCGGCGCGGTGGCGCGGGACGCGGCCTAGCAATAGGACGTGATCCTATTTTATTATGTCACATCCCCGATCGAGACGCGCTTCGAATTCTGCATATTTAAGCTCTTATATTTCAAGAACCGCTTAACGTATTGATTTATGAAGTATTTTGGATAGGTAATAGAAATTTGATTGTTTTTCTTTTATGAAATGAGCCTATTGTTGAATTACAGATATCGATATTTCGAGAACAGGTCGACTTGACTATGGGGAATTGTATTATTTATTTGAGGATCTAGCTATTTATAAGAATATCTGAAACATGTTTTTGGTGCTCCTTTTCCTATTAAACATATATCACTAAGGCAATTATTTTCGGAAGGGATGTAAATTCAAAAATTATGTCTTTTACGGAATAGGTATATGTCACTAGCATGCAAAGTGCATATTTCAGCCATTGTATAGAATACTTAGGTAGTAAAGGAAAAATGACTTTTACTTTACTCTTCACCTAGAAATTTCATAGAATGCCTAGAAGTTCTCTACATTGACGAATGGTTTCCAGGCAATTATTTTAGGAAATTGCTAGATAAAGTGTAAAATACAAATCGTGTTTCATTCATTGCCTAGGACCCATGCATTCTATACACTATCTAGGGATTTTATACAATGATTGAATTGTATATGTTCATATCAGTTAGGTGCGATTAAAAGTATATTAATTTTATAAAGTGCCGGCTATGCCATAATATAGGATAGGCAAAGCATAAATTGCCCAATGGATAACACTTTGCCAACCAACTTGCAGGTATTATATAGAATACCTAGGTAAAGTAAAAAAAAAACGCATTTTTAGATACTTTTCCTATCCACTTTCAGGTATTTTATGGAATGACTAGATATTCTATAGAATACCTGACTTCATAGTTTGCCGTTAACATAATTGAAGGCAATTTTATCCACGTTAATAATATGTATAAAACCATGTTCATTTAAGTCACTTTCATGGCCAAAAAAATTTGCAATATATGGAGCACATTTTAACTTCTGATTTCTAGAAATTATTGTTAAATTTGGTACATGATTCAAAAATTCTAAATACACTGAAAGACTTCTGTAACAACTGAAGGAAAATGTACCTTTATTTCGAATGAACAACTACTAATCCGGTCTCGATGAGAATTTCAGCATTTGATTTATTGGTATCACATAGGCAAACTGGTGTTTTTTTACCAAAGTTGAATGGGTGTCACGAGTTTCCCATTTATTTAACCAAATACTGAGTGCAAAAAAATATGGTCATCTGGCAATGGTTCTCAAGATGCATGGTTTTAATCATATCAGAACAATTTGTATCTTTTGAGCTGTTTGGCATGCTAAAATTGACTTTTTTGGCTTAACTCAATATTAGGTATATGGTATATTAACAAAAAAAATCTATAATAATATCTAAATATATTGTATTTTTGGAAATCGTTATTCATACGCTTTTATCTTTTTGTAAATATGACGATTAAACGGAAACGAGTTTATTAGGTGACGGAATCTTAGAAATTCTTTATGAATAAGCCATATCATGTACGAGTAGCTTAACAAGGGGTAAGTGAAGATCAATTTTATTGTTTTGAAAGAAGCTTGTTTTTACTTCATATATCATCAACATTCGAACGCTCGAAATAAGTATAAGCAAAACATTAATATCTTAATTTTAATGCACCCCTTTTAACTCAAAAACAAATCTACATTATTTAAATGCTCAAATATAAATTAAAAAATTAAACTAATAACGCGTTTGCTCTCCTCGTGTTTGATCGGACCCCACCGCTAAGAAAGAGCATACAGCAATCATTTAAGGTGGTGTCCTGATCCGGAATAATCCGGAATCGTAGTTAAAGCGCGTACCTAGATCGAGCTCACGCGATGGCAGCATCTCCTTTTATGGTAATATCTGTTCTCTTCGGCTCGGGATTATGTTGCTCTGCAGATCTGGGCTTTGGATGCGTGCTTTTGTAAGACATAGGGGAACGTCGTGCGAGAACTTGATCCGATCGAAGAAATTATTAATTTCTGCGATTCGATTTTTTTAATGCGTGAATTTAAATAGCATAAGCTAGTAACAGCGTATTATAATATTTAAAAGAAACGAAAATTCGTTTCGTTACAAATGATAAGTATCAGTGCCATCTTCAAAAACAAAGTTGGCTCCTTGTGCGTTTGACAATCATAAAACTATTGATCCTAGAAATTGTTCATGTTACATTATCTCTGAAAATGTCCAAATCTATTTCAGTTGTGACGGAGAACACACGATATTTTCCTGTTGCCAATATGAAGCCCCCAAGCACAGCTTAATAACACATATGATAAGCTGTGCCCTAAGCTCCTAATTCTACAAACCGGCCCATTTCAGTAGTTGGTTTGTTATACTCGGGTAGTAGTCCACCTTCCATTTCCACCGCCATGTCTGTAGATTTTTTTTAATGATATACCCCTGAATTATTTTTCGCAGGAAATTTTTTGCATCTTCTGTCAGATCAATTTTATTATCTTTTCATCCTTCAGAGTTCGATAGACAGTTGTTTTTCGTATTCCGTCATTAGAGAACACTTTTGAACACTATCATCGACGCTTAAATTAAGGTGTTCATCACTTTTGATATAATCCAACACATTCCTAATTATGATCTTTTCATTTAAGCTTAAAGCTGTTACTTTTTGACATTTTGGGGAAGACATCCTTATTATTATTCTAAACTTACGGTGTACCTACGATACGGTTTATAATCCAAAACTACAGGTCAGCCTTTAGTTTATTACCGACTGAGTGGCCCTTATATCTCTTATTACTTCCCCTTTGAAATGGACAGACTATATTAAAATATGTTTATAATTTTAAAAGTAAGGGTATTATAAAGATTACTGTTGATAATTTCCCGTCCTGCTAAGAAAACATCAAGCATTCTGAGGTACTTCTTGAGGTTTTTGATCACGCTCCAACTTTTATCAAGGATAAATTTATCTGAGAAATTAGAAATAAAGAAATTTTTAGTTTGTTGCAAAGTGTGTTGACCACCTTGTATATTTTGGCGTCTCAATTAAATTTCTCTCCAGGTCGTATCATATTTACAAAAATCATATTCATTTAAAATGTTTAACTTTACTGTTTTCCGGATTTCTCGAAAAAGCTATTAACCCAGTAAGTTTGGAGACTTTTTCAACACACTCAGTGTTCACACAAGATCGTCATGTAGACATTTCTCTCTCACTGATCCATCAGGAACAATACATTTTATATACTTTTTACTTGCATCTATTATATATTTCTATGCGCCTCTAGGGCCCGCAAGAGCCCTGGAGGAGCTGGTGGGGTTGCCTCTGTCGGTGTACTGGGTGAGGCACGAGGCGGCTAGAGCAGCCATGAGATTGGATGATGTGGAGATGTGAAGGGACAATGGCCCCTGCCATGGTCATTTTGGTCTATTGAGAGGCTTGTCTAGGGACCAAACCATCCTGAGTATGCCAGGTGACGCGATGATCCCTGAGATAGGCTTCCATGAGAGGCTAAACTTCCTCTTACCTACGAAGGAGGAGTGGATGGAGGGAAGGACGGGATCCTGGGATGGGCTAGTCTCATTCACAGACGGGTCCAGAATGGGAACACTGTCCGGAGCTGGTGTGTACTGTGAGGCCCTGGGGCGGGAATTATCACACTACGGTTTTCTAAGCAGAAATTTCTGGGATCATGATGAGGTCTGGGAGTCGCTAAGGCTCAATGTCGGTGGCAGGAGGATTTTCTTCTACTCCGACAGCAAGGCCGCTCGTATGTCGCTAAAGTCAGTCCGCACGCTCCTTGTTGGTAAGGGAGTGTAGAGGCTGGCTGACTGAACTTGTAAAGGTTAATAAGGTTACGCTGGTCTAAGTATCGGAACGCTAGGGTACACTGATCCCTGTATGGGGATCTCCCAAGGTGTTCGCGAAAGAGCTTTGGAGGCCTAGACGGAGGGTCAGGCCGAAGAGATATGGCGGACGACTCCGGGAATGATGCTGACGAGGCTCATGATACATGGGCCCGCAAAAAGTCTCTCCAGGGGGTTGTTGTGCCTACCTAGGAAGGTGTGCAGGGCTCTGGTAGGATTCTAAACAGGAAACTGTTGGCTTAAACGGCACCTGACTCTATTGAGAATTGCAGAGGAGGCAGAGTGTAGATGGTGCATGGAGTACAATGAGACCCCATACCATATACTTACGGAATAACATGCCTTCGCGTGGGCAAGACTCAAAATCTTTAGCATGACGCCGATCGAACCAGATACAATGCGTCTTGTTAGTCTGAAGGAGATGAAGCTTTCTTAAGGAAGATCGGCATCCTTGAGGTTTTCTAATGCGGGCTGGTGGCACAACCGCCCTAATTGGTGACCTAAGTGCAAGACCGGCTAGGGGCCACCCCTTCTGTTACTGATACTGATACTTTAAATATTTGCATCTCTAATAGGTTAACCTTAAATCTATTAAAATAGTGGACAAAATAGCATTCGAGTGAAGCAATTTTGAATAAAAATTAGAGGGAATAAAGGTAGGAA
>MU188457.1:41098-62295 GCA_016904865.1 Pissodes strobi | reverse complement strand
TCTACAATAGCATTTACTTTGCAAGTCCATTGGATTTCTACCAACATTTAACGTCTCTTTTTTTTCCAAAATGTTTGTTGCTCTTTCATCATTACTTACAGAGTCATGATCACTGAATATTTTTTGTCCTCTTCTTCAGAATCATTTGGTTTAACGCTGTCCAAAATTGGCTTTAATTCGTTACTTCTATCGTCTGCAATTGTAGTCCCTTGAATTTCATTACTACCGCCTTCTCGGTCATCAAATTCCTCCCAAAATGCATCATTGTTTACTCTTTCTAGCAATTCTGCATCTGTTAGTAGGTATGTTCCCCACTTTTCCCCCATTTGTCTCTGTTAGTCATGACAGGCCTATGAGAGCCAAACTGATATTTACCAAAATGTGACGTTCTCAAAGTGGCACTATAACCACTACTGGGTCCACAGGATCGAAACTCGCCAAAAACGTAAAAATAATACGGATATGTTTATGGCACGTACTGGTTCTAATGGTATCACCGAAAGTATGGCTGACCGCTCAGAGTTACCCTTCCACAAATTCTTCGAAATATTTGAAAACAAATAAATACTCAGTGTCTGAGTTAAAAAAACAAAGTTTTCAAATTATCCAATTTTTTTGGGCGTTATATATTTGAAAATAATATCAAAATATGATTGTTTGTCGAAATTTCACTTGTTGTACAAATGTCCACATTTTTAGTCATAAAAGTTGAAGATAAATTCGCCACAATAGTATGTTTACAATATGTGTCGATGTCTCTTGAGTTTTTTGCCCGAATGTATATGCATTCGTAAGTTTTATTTTCCGTGAAGCGAAATAAAGTTACTCGAAAGTGTTTAAGTAATTTCAATTGAAACAGCTTCTTTATGAATTGAAAACAAGATAATTTATCTCTTTAAATTGCCGCGACTCTTTTTAGGAAAGTCAGTGAAATACCTATTCAGTCTACTTAGTTCTTGTTTGCAAACGTCAGCTTCGAGTTGCCACTTAAATCTACTAATTAAGTTTTCACTTAAGTGGATGGAATTAGTTCGAGCATTTTTAGCAAATAGCCACAATATTAAAGAACTCGAATATTAGTAATCTGCGATGTACATCTATATTTTTACCTGATGGAATCTTATTTATACGTATCAATCCTTGGTGAGGTGACTTCTTTAACCATCGAATTGATTTTTGACCGAAACGGGAATAAATTTCCTTTATTAATTTCGGTATCTTATTTTAAATTATCTACTTAAGTTATTAATGCATGACGAGTATGATCGGAGTCAACAAAAAATTTCATAAACATATCGGTGTGCCTTTTCCTATCTCTTACCTTTTTTCCGTCCCGTGAGAAGAGACGAGCAATTCAATGTTAATAAACCATCTGACAGAGAGAAAGGTGCCTTGCCTTCTTTTTCTATCTTCAAGGGAAGGGAACGCAGATGGCGCACGAGGCGGAAGCTGTCATTTGCCCTCCAAATTCAAATTAACCATCTTTTCTTTTTTCTTTATTTCTTCCAAACGTGAAGACTCAATTAAATAAATAGGTACTCGCATATAACTCAAAATGTCATTTATTTGGTTTGGATACATATTTTCTTACAGACAATACGAATGTATATCACCAAAAAAATAACAAAATTAATTTTTAAATTTAATATAAATATAAATATATACAGGGTGTCCGGAAATAGCGTCACCAAATTACAGAGGGTGATTCTACATAAAAAAACATGAACATTTTGTCATATGAACATGGGTTCTAAAATGCATAGTTTCCAAGATACAGGGTGTCAAACTTTTTATAAAAAATCAGTTTTTTGTTAATATCATAAATATGATTTTACTGATTTTGTTCAAATTTGGCAGAGTAATCTGTAGCAATAAGGGGCTTATTTGGCCTTAATTATATGAAAAATATAAAATCCAGTGGCGTCCCGGAGGGCATCATATCGAATATTATTGACAAAAAAGTGTGCGCCGCTGACTTTTCAAACACTTTATATTTTTTTCGTATTAAGCAACTAAAAATACAATATTTTTGATTCTCAGGTTGTTTTCGTATCTTGCGTCGTTTTCGATTAAAAAAGTAAAAACCGGTTTATTACATTTCCAAACTTTTTTGATAAAATCGATATTTTTATTTATATCTTAAATATGCTTTCACCGATTTTGTTGAAATTTAATAGGGTTATCTGTAGTAACAGGCGGCTCATTTAGCGTATATTACATTAAAAATATAACGTCCAGTGGCGTCCCTGGGAGCATCATACCGAATATTATTGACGAAGAAATGTGCGCCACTGACTCTTTTAAACATTTTATATCTTTTTCGTATTAAGCAACTAAAACTACAGCATTTTTGTTTCTTAAATTGTTTTCGTATCTTGCTTCGATTTTGAGAAAAAAATAAAACCAGTTTATTACAGCGTTTCATGTAGAATTTGCGGTGCCCTAAAGAAATGTAATAAACTGGTTTTTATTTTTTTTTCTCGAAAACGAAGCGAGATACGAAAACAATTCAAGAAACAAAATTGTTGTATTTTTAGATGCTTAATACGAAAAGAATATAAAATATTTAAAAGAGTCAGTGGCGCACATTTCTTTGTCAATAATATTCGGTATGATGCCTCCGGGACGCCACTGGACATTATATTTTTAATCTAATTAAGGCTAAATGAGCCGCCTATTACTACAGATAACACTATTAAATTTCAACAAAACCGGTAAAAGCATATTTAAGATATAAATAAAAATATCGATTTTATCAAAAAAGGTTGGAAATGTAATAAACTGGTTTTTCCTTTTTTTATCGAAAACGAAGCAAGATACGAAAACAACTCAAGAATCAAAAATATTGTATTTTCAGTTGCTTAATACGAAAAAAATATAAAATGTTTGAAAAAGTCAGCGGCGCACACTTTTTTTGTCAATAATATTCGGTATGATGCCCTCCGGGACGCCACTGGACTATGTATTTTTAACCTAATTAAGGCTAAATGAGCCCCTTATTACTACAGATAACCCTGCCAAATTTCAACAAAATCAGTAAAATCATATTTAAGATATTAACAAAAAACTAATTTTTTATAAAAAGTTTGACACCCTGTATCTTGGAAACTACGCATTTTCGGACCCATGTTCATATGAAAAAATGTTCATGTTTTCTTATGTAGAATCACCGTCTGTAATTTGGCGATGCTATTTCCGGACACCCTGTATATTTTCATTATTAGTTGTAAAGCCTTTCAATTGTTGATTAAGTGGATTTGACACAAATTTGATTAAATTACACTAATGCCACTTTTGATTATTATTTCTGAATAATCTTTCTTTAAGAAATAAAAGCAAAAAGAATCGAAAGTAATATAAGCAACTTAGTAACAAATCCATCCATCCACCCCATTTCACTACTACTTTAAATTATCTGTTCTTTTTCTTCTTCTTCTGTAGCTCTACAACCCTTGGTGGATCTTAGCTGACTGCACGATCATTCTCCATTCTTTTCTGTCTTGCATCAATTCAGGATTGTATTCTATTCCCATCGCTCTCAGATCTGCAACGATGTTATCTCTCCATCTCATACGTGGTCTGCCCAGAGATATCCGCCCTTCTGGATTCTGTTCCCAAACCATCTTGATCAATCGAGAGTCTGGTTGTCGGTGTACATGACCAGCCCATCTTAGCCGTCCGGCCTTAATTTATTTTACAATGTCTGGATCCTCATAGAGATCAGCCAGTTCGTTGTTTGCTCTTGGTCGGAACTGCTCTGTTCTTGGATCTCTGCATGGTCCAAAGATTTTACACAGAACCTCTCGTTCAAAACACTACAGTTTACGCTCGTTTTTCTTTGTAACTGTCCATGTCTCACTCCCGTACATAACAACTGGTCGTATGACTGTTTTGTATACTTTAATTTTTGATCTTCGGGATAGATTTTTGCTGGTAAGAACTGCTTTTAGAGCGTAAATGCCATCCACTGCTATACTGGATTCTTACTTTAATTTCGTCGGACACACTGTTTTTCTCGTTGATTGTGGCCCCAAAGGACTTAACATTTATTACTCCGTCGAAATGCTCTTCTCTCTTTTACTAACATACATATATTTCGTTTTGTCTTCGTTAATTTGAAGGCCCCTTATTTTCGCCTGTCTTTCAAGTTTAATAAATAGTTCCATTACCATTATCACGGTGTCTCCAACCACCCCAATGTCGTCGGCAAAAACCAGTAGGACTCTTGGACCATCAAAGGCAAAGACCTCCATGGTTATTTACGCTGCTCTTATGGCTTTCTCCAAGGCATTATTGAGGAGTATAGGGGAGAGTGAATCACCCTGCTTTAAGCTACTAGACACCTCAAACGAGTCTGACATCATTTCTCCGATTTTTAATCTACTTCTAGAGCCGTTAACACACATTTTTGTCAGATTAATTCACTTTTTGGGGATTCCTAGTTCTACCATTCCGCCGCACAGCTTAACTCTTAGAATACTATCGTATGCTTGTCTGAAATCGATAGGCAGTTGATACATTTCTCTGTTAAATACCCAGCATTTTTCTAACATTTGTCTTATTGTAAATATCTGATCGAGGGTAGATCTATTTTTACGGGATCCACATTGGTAGTTTCCAATGCCTGACTCTTCGAGGGGTTTAAGGTGTTCCAACAGTATTTTTGCAAGAATCTTATATGAGGTGTTGATCAAGGATATCCCTTTATAGTTACTACATTCTGATCTGTCCCTCTTTTTATGGATTGGAATGATGAGGCTTTCTTTCTACTCATCTGGTATTTCCTCGTGAATCCATATAAGTGTAATGAGTCTATATAATATATGCCTGTGTAGTGTTTCTCTTCTAAATTTAAGCAGCCCAGGATAAACAGCAGGATGTTGTATTTGCCTGATGCTTACTTTTGAGCTTCTTGATAGCTTTGATAGTGTCTTCATATGAAGGGTGTTTTACTGAAGGTTCTGCAGTTTGGTATTCGATTGTAGTAAGTTCATTTTGTTGATCTATGTTTAAGAGCTTGTCAAAGTAATGCTTCCAATCATCCGCTATTTTGTTATTATCTGTTAAAAAGCACAAATTATATAATATACAGTGTAATCACTAATAAAACTAAATAATGCAAGGTGGGAAACTAAGAGAATCGCACAATAAAACACAAAAAACGTAAACAGCACAGCTACACAAAGGGGCCATTACAGAAACGCCAAACCTGCCTCGTCATCCGGCGCGCGTCACCGTTCTGGTGCAGCGCTGTCAAACTGAATATGTTTGGTTCATGGTATATCTTTTGTTTCTTAATCAAGCATGAACAAAAAAAAGGACATCAAAATGTATATACAGAAACTGCGGGCAACTTGGCAATCACGAGGGAAGCGATTACCGTTCCACCTACGTTCACTTGCTGTGATAAATGACAAAAAAATAAGTATAGGAAGTTACGTGAATCAAAAAGAGATAAAGAACAATGGACAAATTTACGAAGTCTCTCCTCTTGTCTCTGCCCTGAGATACTTTTTGCTAATCCATTCTTTTCATTGTTTTGGTTTACATCATTACCAATGATAAACCAAGCAATACGAGAAATATCTGATGAGCCTTGGAATTTTACAGTGTTATATTTAATTTAGGCATTTTTGATATGTACTCTCCCTGTGCAGATTTCTTTGTTAATTCTAAATCTTATCTTGCTTATGTTGTTATATATTTTTTTTCAGTTGTTCTGCGATGTTTATTTTTTTATTCTTTCTTTTTGAATATCAGCAACTGGTTGAGTTTAAAGTCCGTTACGACAGGATTGTGGTCACTATTACAGCAAAATGAAATCAATTTAATTTCTGAGAATCTTGTCCTCTCTGCCTGCAGGTGACTTCCAGGTGAGGTGTTCTTTGCCAAGATGTTGACGATTAGGAGAAGTGCGCCAATCTATGTCTCCTATGATTTCTTGTGCCAAGATTATATGCTCCTATATTTTCTCCATCAGCACCACTGCCAATTTTGGAGTTAAAATCTCCGATAATGTTCATTATTGCGCCCTTTTTGTGAGTCGCATTATTTCCTCTATTTTTTTGTGAAATTCTTCGATTTGATCATTTATTGGGGCATAAATCTGAATTATGTTTAAGTGCCTATAATTTGTTTGTAAATAACGCCACTTTATCGCTCAAAAGGACAAAGTCGATAACTAATTGCGCTATTTTGTCAGAAACGTGGTGTTATGGAACAATTTCTCCCGCTCATTCTGCTCATTTCACCTTCGGAGTTTCCCTGCCTTAAATATGACACACGTTCCAGCTGGCAATATGAATAACTTACCTAAAGTCACAATACTTTAATTATTGTAGCACCTACTTACAAAAAAAATTATACCACAAGATATTAAGAAATAACCTGTAATTTACAGGCACCTGCTATAATATTTAGTTTAAAATATAAATAGTTATTTTATGGCGCTAATAACATAACATCAAAAATTAAATAAAATATTCAAAAGCTTCTTCCACGAATTGGACATGCTTAAACGACCTTTTCACATCATTTGTGGGCATACTCTATATACCTTCCGGTTAGTTTGCGTCACATCTAATTAGAATACACAATAGTACTTGAGAACCGCCTGATGTTGACATGTCCCTTTCTACTCAATTGCCTCGCAATGGGTATTGATTTTGTGAATATGCTACTACCAAATTTAGGTCGATCGGCGAAACTCAGTAGTATATTTTCTGCGTTTAATCGGTTTATAAAACAAGCGCATAATGGCCACATATTTGTGCAAGTACGTATGATCAAACTATTTATATGACCTTTTAATAAGCACACGGTTTTAAGATTTTGGACCCTCTCAGTTTTTAAAATAGAACCTCTAATAAAATTCTAGCTTTGATATGATTAAGTGCAATTTAAAAGACAATAGTATAAAGGCGAAAAGTAAAAACAATTAATTTACAAAATAGTAGATTCCGTAACATAACATAAACATGATTTGTTAAGTGCATAACAAAAGGCCTATGTGCCAGGTTTATCCTGCGCTTTCAACAATAATTTAAAGCGTGGGTCTACGACGGCTCAGTTAGGTGAAGGCGCCACTAATTTTTTTTAATTAGAGGTAGGTCATTGAAATTAGGGCAGTAGAATTTAGAAAAATACCCTGTATAAGAACATCGAGAAAATGAATATAAGATATTGAAACTACCCATACCCAGGTCGTGTGGTTACACGCCAGAGTATAGTATTGGCTGTGATCGTCACGTGAACTATTATTTCTCTGAAATAATTTATTGTTGAGGACCCTGTATTTTAGCTGTGCGCGTAGCAGGTTCTTTTAAAGTTTGAATAAGTTTAAGTTTGTTTATCGAATCTTCGAGTAGCGTACCTCTTGTCTGAAAAGCTAATAACAGCAATAAAAGCCAATTTTCGACAAACACGATTTATTTTAATAATAATTAAAATTTCATACATTGAACAACCCAGCGCACTAAAAATTTCAAACCATAGGAAGTTTAGCAATTTAGTAAGTAAAAGTCGTACAATTGAAATATAAATCATTACGCAATTTTAACAAATAAATCTCTACGCAATTTGTTAATCAATAAATTGTACAGTAAAATTACTACAAATAAAATCATACACAAGTTATCAATTTTAGTAAATTAAAGTCGTACAAATGGAAATTAAATTCACAACACAATTCAACTAAAGAAATCGTTATGCGTTTTACCAATCAATAAATTGAACCGTAAAATTGTAACAAACAAGATCATATTCAAGTTTATCAGTTTGGTAAGTTAAAGTCGTACAAATGGAAATTAAATCACAACACAATTCAAGCAACGAAATTCTTACGTATTTTAACAAACAATAGATTGGACAGTAAAATTGTAACAAATAAAATCATACACAAGTTTATCAGATAATCAATTCGTTCAGTGGTACAAAGAATATATCCAACTTAATTTATAAACATTATGTTTGACCAAACTATGGTGACCAATTTGCATGAAACCGCTATCAAAAATAGGTGGCAAGTAATGGCCCACGGCGAAAAGGTATACTTCATTCTTACATTACATCCATTTCACTTCATTCGTCCGCCTCTATCAAACCGCCAATGGCCAACCAACAGACACTATATACCTAATTGCACGTGAGTCAGTCCCTTGCACCAGAAACGCTAACCTTGTATACTATTAACTTGCAGTACATCAAAGATCTTTAGTTTTTATAAATTTTTTCACGCGGGGGAGATACTCCAGCCGCGGGTGGTAGCACACCAGGCAGAATTGTAATTTTTTTCACGCGGGGAAGGTGCTTCAGCCGCGGATATTTTTTGCTGATTAGGCTAAGAGATACTGTTTTTAACGCAGGGGCGGTACGCCAGCCGCGGGACCTTGCCCAGTGGTAGATTTTGAATGTTTGCAAGCTTCATAACCCATTCAATAAGTAATTTATTTTTAATTGTGTATAGTCAATATTAATAACCAATTTCAGCAAACCAGCCAAACCTATACCTAAGTTGTCTTTATGGCCTCCATGTTTGATTCAAACCCATTAAATATATACTTCACATTACTTTATGTCAACCTTACATTGTGTTCATAATTTATTCTTGGAATCATTCCTACATATTTTATACCTACGGAGTGTTTGCCCACTTTCTTTATTTACATGGCCTAAGTAGCCTGACCGAAACCCGATACTCTTATCTAATTTGACCTGAATACCGTTCTCTAAATCTGTACCACACTTATGCCATCAGCAACGAATCTTTCTCTTTTGTATGATTATCTTGAATCAACTCATGATATATGTAGAGAATTGGTAATTTTATTTCATTTATTAAAGTGATTTAACCTTAGTTAATGGCACATAAGTTTATAATCTTTTAATTCCCAAAGAAAGAGAACATAATTATCATGTTCGTCTCGTGAAACAAGTAATTTGTGTTGGTAAATTTATATTGGTTATTTATCTAGTTTGCTTTACCAAACCCGATTTATAGAGTCAGATAACTGAATAGGTGTAATACATTAACGAAATATGTGGCCTACATTCTAATGAAATAACTTCTCAACTGTAATTTTGCACAGTTCACTTTGTACTAATTCAGGAGCGGTTTGCTTTGACTCTACTGTCTTATTACGTTTTCGCATGCCTTTCGGCATTTTGCTAGATAATTTGACTTTTACTTTAACTTTCTTTTATTTAAAAAGCAATGAAAAGGTTACAATCGAATAATTGTCAACAGTTTCGCGGCCGCACAAAGACGTCGCTCTGTTGCCAAGAACCTAGATTACCCAATTCGCGGCCGTCGAAACGTCGCCAGAGGGTAACCTAGCTTCATGTAATTATAACCCTTTGACCTGCCAATAACCTAGATTACCCAATTCGCGGCCGTTGAAACGTCGCCAGACAATAACCTAACTAAATTAATACCTATGTATGCTCCGAAATCCCTTTGCAAAATTTTCTTATTGATACAGTTGACTAAGCCGGCCGGTTTCCCGTTGTTAAGCCAATAATATCAATGTAATTAGGTATACAACACTCGCGGCCGTCGAAGACGTCGCCAAGGTATATTCAATTTCTCACAAAGGGAGCCCACAGCATTCACAGGTACTCGTACGCACCTTTAAACTGCTAACTAATAAGTGTCCCGATTCAGTCGCGTATTTGCCTTTTTATAGGGGTTCGCGCCCCCCGTCACTCGATTACAGTGACGTCTTTCGAACGTTTCTTTTATTCGGCGCTTCGTATGGGAATTCTATATTTTATATTTGATTAATTTTGCCTGCGTTTATTAAATAAAATTAATTTGATTAAGCAGTGAATTTGCTTTTAGTTGTATAATTTGTAGGGTAGGTCTGGGCCGTTTCAATATGCAAACTAAATACTGTCTTTATGATAGCTTACCGAAAGAAACATCAAGATTCCAACTAAATTATTTATTTAAATATGAGAAATTTTTCACAGATGTAACTGCAATAAAACAATTATAACCACATTCCAAACTAAGCTGAGGTTATAGCATCACCCACAATAAACGAGAAGATACTCTAAAATATATATTATCTGACTTATTAGATTATTAAATTGCCCAATTCCTATCTGGAAATAGTTCTAAGTAAATGCTAAATTCTTAAAGTTCTGACTAAATGCAGTCAGTCACGAAACCCCATACATAGGAACTATTTTACTAAACTAAAATTATTTTAAATCAATTCCATGGCAACGATAACATCATTAGATCATTAAAATATTATTAAATATCATCATTAAATATAAACCAGGTCAATGAGTTAACCTGTGGGGAATTCGAAGTGAACTCATTTCGAGATGTGTCTTAAGGCGAAAAGTTATAGTCGCAAATTGCGGTTAAGTCAAACAGTTTACTGTCATGAGGCTTACAGCCAATTACAGTAAAAGCATATCATTCATATATGTAGACTAAATCAGATAATTACTAGGACCTCAGCAAAAAATATTCGCTTCCTCAGATAATATCCGACACGATAATGAAGAAAATAGGTATTTCTAAATCAAATTATGATAAGAAAGAGAATAGACACGATATGAGATAACATTTGACCTGAAGACACTTATCAGTAGGTTTAATAAAACAAATACGGTAAGTAATTATGTGACTTATAGTAAGAGCATAGCATTAGGGTAAATGTACGCAGTACAAAAAGGTTAAGTGAACCAATTGCGGTCCTATTGCCAGGCATGTGATTTTCGAGACAATATCAGACTTGATAATGAAGAAAATGAGTATTTTTACCCAAATTATATTAAGAGAGAGAATATGTACGGTATGAAATAATATTTCACCCAAAGTTTTTTATCGGTCAGTTAATAAAACAGGTATGTAATTTATAATTATAATAGGGTCTACTTGCACTCTGTAGAACATATCATGTGGAATCCACCGGCAGAGCTGTCCTAAGCAAACAGGAGTACCAGACTGTCACCAATCTGAGCCGTAGCATTTCCTACGAAGCTACCCTTTCACCACTTGGCCAGCCTCACATAGGGAAAGGGCCTCGGATAGCGGAAGGAAACCGGAGAACTCTCCTTATCTCTCCAGGAGAAATTCTGTCCTCAGGAAGGAATTCTGTCCCACGGAAAAACCCTAGTTAAATTATAAATAAATTTAACCATGTAATCCTAGTGTCCAACATACCTTAAAAAAATGCGCTACCACACTCTACATAACACAGATTTACTGGACGACATGGCCGGTAATCGAAGAAAATATATACATAGGCACATTTGCCAGTTAATCTCACGACAGAATCAGGCGGTATTTAGATCGACGGTCAAAAATAACAAGGACAATTTCAAATACCAAAACTGGTCGTTTCTTCTGTCTGAACTCCTTGATTGTCCCGACGAGAAGGGGCTATATATAGCAACATCCGTCAAGAGGGCGCTTCAAACGGAGCCATCGCTTCGAGCAACTCGGAACAACATTCATCGGTACTTATGGGTAAGATAATGAGAGTATCGACAATACAAATCGACCAGCAATAGGGAGGAAATCACAATACAGGATTTTCTAGCATTTCAACGCTGCAAGGCATGTGCATTTCGTAAATTTTTGAGTTGAAAACGATCTCTGCTTTTTCATAATTTATTTTTGAAAGGCTATGGAAAATTTTAATTTGCTTTGTTGCGGTTTTGTGCAGTTACAAAATTTATTTATTAGCATTCTTCGCCACTAACCTGATAAAATCGAATCGAAGCTAACCAAAGTTAACCACAATTAATACGGAACCATCGAAGCCTCAGATGGTAAAAACAATTAATTTACAAAAATTCTTGGTTTTCTAACTTTACTTAATCTTATAGGCATGTACATTTCGTAAATTTTTGAATTGAAACCGATTTCTGATTTTTCTATTAATCTATTAAATCGATATCAAAGCTAACAAAAATTAACCCCGATTAGTACGGGGCCATCTAAGCCTCAGATGATATGATGTCCTGGCCGAACTGGCCAAGTTGCAGAGCAATTTTAGATATATGATGAAATGGCTTTACGCTGCCAGAATTCTATAACTTAAGAATGTTACTAATTATTTTTCTAAAATCTTCTTTTCACAGTTAGGGGAGAAAATTTAAAACTGTCAAGGAGAAGCTAATTAAATCCCAAAAACATGAAATAATTTTACATATTTTTAACTGTATCGGTCAGTAATTAGACAACTGTTAAGTATTAAAATCTGGTTTTGAACAATAATCGATAAAGCTCAAAAACTATAGATAGAGAAGTGACAACTGTTTCTCTATCTGAATCCTTTTTTCCTGTTACACTACATTAATTTAGAAGCTAGATTTCCTCGAAGACAGTTTAATATAGGTACATGAGATCTGCTTATATTACATGGAATTCCGAAACTTATTTAGATTGATTTCTCACTAGTTTCTGCATCAGCTAAAAATACATTTAATTAAATATATGCTTTCACTCGATAACATAACTAAGCCTGTATACCAGAGATTTTTTAACAACGTAAAGATTTATATAAGTATAAGTAATTTCGTAATCAGCGTGACACAGATTACACAAAATGGAATACAATGTCATGGCGCTGACATCCCAAATAACCTGATCGTTAAGATTTAGTTTTATTACATACCGCTATAATACACCCCTAAGGATAAAATTTAAGTTTAAAATTTCCCTTGTTTAAGTGAAATGACGGCAATTTAAAGCAAAGGTAAAATCCTGAATGAATTTCATGCAATATTCAGAGGAAAAATTTAAATAAAGTAAGTATAATAGAACGGAATATTACGGAAACAGCTCGCTTTAAAATATAATGGTTTGAACTTTTGTGTCTATTTTTTGCGGCTTTGGTAAATGGCAATATACAGCTTTTATAGATATTGGGTCGATGTTACTGTAATTGCAACTTTAAACTAGTGGATCTTTAGATAAAACCGAGTTGGCTAAAGAATATAACAACTGCGGAAAGTTAAGACATTAGCAGGCATGACTATTTTTAAATTATTTGTCAATGACTTACGTTTCTCTTTACTCTAGCAAAATTTAGTTTGATACTTGTAATTTAGTATACCAAAAATACACTTAATCAAATACTCAGGATTAGGAGGTTAGAAGCATACTCTCAATATTTATTCCCAACTAATGGAGCTGCACTAGGGTGCAAAATAAAAGTTTCGAATTTTTAACAAACAATGCACTTATTTTAAGCTCTCTAAAAAAGTTTAGATGGAAAATAAAATTAAGAATATTCTTGATGATCTCTATATACTGGTTCACTACCCTGGGGTTTCCCCGTGCCTTCTGGAGGGATATAATCTCACCGAAAGATCTCCTGGTTATGTGGCAGAATTTAGTAACAGGGGCATCAAAACATAAAAAAAATCCAGTACAAGCCAAATAAGAGCACACCAAGAATGTCAACTCGTCTGGCTCAATATGGCATGGGATGTTATTCAATTTAGTTTCAACTTTTCGAAAAAGAAGTAGATAAACAAAAGGACTACAAATAAATCTTACACTATTACTCCGAAAACTGATTTTTAAAAAATCTTACTCTATTACCCCGAAAACTGAAAAAACACAGTTCACTAATTTAAATCAAATTATCATTTCCCTTCGCCAATTTGGGCAGAATTTCTGTTCAAAATATGCTTTTGACCGGTTATATTTTAAAGCAAATAGTGTTGAAAAGTAACTAAATAAAAACCAGATAAAGAATGAAAGTAATTTCATTTACCTAATCTAAAAAAAAATATATAAATGTAAGGCAAAATATTACAATAAAAGGGTTATATCGTAATTATGGCTAGCAAAATATGATACACACAGTCACATTTAGAATACAGCGACATCTATTGCATGAAGCAACGTAAAGGTTCAAACTGTCATAATGAATACATGGCAGATCTCGGCGGGAAATGGACGTGTTGCTGGGCTAGTGACTTCAGTGGTACACCGTTACGTGCTAAGTATGTTTGCCCTATCTCCATTCTAACGTTTAAGTTGGATATTTTGCTGTGGTTCTGCCTGTATAAAAACCATGCACTGTTTATGACTGCATCAAGGATTCACGTAAAAATTGACCAACGCCATTTTTTATGCGTATGTCAACAATAACCAGCAATACATCGGTCCATTTGGTCAGTGGCTCTCATATACGATTATGTTAAGAAATGCAGTAAGGAAGACTAGCTATTATACTTTTTTTTCTGTTTACAAATAGCGCTTTACTGTACCCATTCGAGAAAGACCTATACTTGTGGCGCCATGGTCACAACAGATTTATTCATTCATCGTACCAGAAGAATTTATAATATATGCTCAGAGTAACCTCTTTCTTTTTGACAAATATTTCTTGTCATCCTGTGGACAAAATTTTGGTATACGGTGTTCTCTAATATTATCTACTGCACTGAATAAGATAAATCCCACAAAGAGGCCACCCATGTGCATATTATAAAATAAAGTTAGATGATGTAATTCCTGTAACATTATTACACTTGGTGATGCATGTTTCTCAAATATAATGCGATATTCTTTATTATCACGGAGATTCTTCCCTTGCTAAAGGTAGAAGTTGGTCAAATCAAATTTCAGACCCCCAACCACATTTTGTGCCTACACATAGGTCTGGTAGGCCGATCCTGTTTACAGTTTTGCAGTACCCTTTTCTCCCAATTTAGATAGGACAAACCTTTACCAGCGTAATAAGAAAAACCTTATCACCGCAGACAGGAGGAGATCCTAACAATTAATCAATATCTGGGATAGTTCAAACTTAGGGTGACAGGAATTTGGTCCAGTTCAATGTAGCAGAAACACAAGCAGTCACGTTTACCAAGGAAGAAAATAAGGTGGGCCCTGACTTCATTATGGCAGGATCATCCTCGTCAATCGGGCTACTGGGTGTATCGATCAATAACAATATGTCCTGGCATGACCACGTTGCTAACATCGCAAAATCAGCCTAGCAGAAGCATGGTGCGCTATTTCGCAACAAAAAAAACCGTATATGCCGCAGCAGCTGCTCTTGCTCTGCAAAACGCAAATAAGACAGTGCTTAGAATAGTATTCACACATCTGGGGTGCCGTACCTAAGCACTTCCTAAAGCTGCTGGATTACATTCAGAAGAGCGCTGTGAGTCTCGTCGGCGACCCATAGTTCACCCGGGATCTGGACGCAGAAGAGATCTGCCTATTTTAAAGACATTTTCACGGCCGATGTTTCCAGGATTTGGTCCGCCTCATCCCACCCTCAGCAAGGTTTGTCAGACAGTCACGGCAGACGGCAAGAGCGCATCGGTTCGTCATACAAATGGAAACGCTAGAACATCGCTTTACAAGTACTCCTTTCTCTGGCACAGTACATCACTGTGGAACTCACTCCAATGACATCTTTTTCCCCTTAATTACAACCTACAGTTATTCAAGAATCGCGTCAATCAACATCTTCGCAAACGCGCCGCTTATCGAATGCCATAAGATCTCTGTTTAGTGCCTAAGCCACTGGCATAAAACATTAATTGCTTATATCTGTGGAGGTTATAGTACTTGATCACTGCAAAATCAGGGTTTTGAACAGAAACAAAACTAAGTAAACAACCTTTTTTATTTTGTTCATAAGAGGCCGTATTTTCTAGGCCGTGTCAGAAGCATTCATCCGTGTATTATCTGCGAAATGGCTGTATTAGTAAAAACTGGTTTCGTCTCATTGAGTTAGTAACCAGAATATTTTTGGCATCATCTTTCACGGGGAATTATATCCGCTTTTAATTTGGATAACTAGGCAACATTTTATTTCAAATGCAGTGGTTTTCGGGTCAGGTTGATTACAAAATTGGGTTTATTTTTTGCTCTGGCCGGCCAAATTGTCGATGTCTTTCTTGTTAAAAAATAACTAGCAAATATCTACACTAGACATATTTTCAAACGACTTGTAGCCTTCTAATGGAGTTAACGGGGTTTAAGCTCGATATCTCCTTCAATCCATACAGGATCTGGTTTGTTTCCTTCAGGCACCGGAACATATTATTTTTTGATATCGAAGGCGCAAAAGTTTTTGTCATCAAGTGCGTAGAAAACAATCTCAGTTGCAATATCTCATGTAAAAATAGTTATTTTCCTAACAAGTGCGCAAAGTGATACTTTTCCGCACGCGACTGATGTTGACCGAACGACGCCAAGCGGAGTTCGGTCAATCAGTCGAGTGCGAAAAAGTCACTTTGCGCAAGTGTTAGGAACAATATTTTTTCTACGAGCGCGGTCCAAACAAGCACAGAGTAATAATGACCCGTATTTAAATAAAATAAAAAGTATGTGTCAGTTATACCTACTGTTGCTTTACATGACTATTATTGTTGACCTGACATGACTTAAAAAGATATGGTTTTTGGTTTAAGTTGTAATACCGCGAATTACGGAAGCTTTGAGAGAAAAGGGAATGATTAAGAGTTAAAACGGTTTTCTTGTGTTGCATAAATAATTCGATCAATCACATTTTTCTTCCACGTGCCAGGATACATTCTGGTCAATCTTGGGGTCATTAGAACTATCCATTTTCTTAAGGCTTTCTAGCGAAGCTGAGGATTATGTTTTTTGGGATACTTCGTTTTACACCTAGATTTGTTTAAAATCTGTCAATCTGACAATTATAAGTATTGTTGCTTGACATAATTTTTTACTACTATACCGAGGATTTCAAAATATATGGCTTTTGGTGTAAGTTACAATATCGCGAATTACTAAAACTTTTAAGGAAAAGAGTATAATTATGACTTAAAACGGTTTCTTATATTGCATAAAAAGTCCAAAAGTGTAAAGTTTCTAAAAATATATGAACATTTTCTTGTCTCTAGTGATTTTAGAGAATTTTACTTTCCCACACACTTTCCCGCATTGCGTGCGGGAAAGTACTACTTTGCACACTGAGTAGCGTGCGCAAAGTAGCTACTTTGCGCACGCTCGTAGAAAAAACAAATTTATGAATTTTGCTCGTATATAACCAATGCCTGTCGATAAAGTAGCATAATAAGAAATAATAAAACAAATTTATTATCTTACAAAGAATAAACGTTAAATAATGTCACGTATAGAATATTTGAAGGTCTTTTACTGTTACGACCCGTATATCGTGCCGCCACGCCTTAGTTGGCGTGCGGTTATATGGCTCAGATTCTCAGATTCGTGATCGATCTACGTCAGGTAAGAAGAGACGATAAACAAAGCACTTTAATTTAAAAGAAAAAGAGCGTCTATTGGTCAAAGACTTAATGAGAAAATGAAAGCAATGCCTATTGGTCAGAAACTTAATGAGTTTACACAATACCCGAATACTAAAGTACGCATGTGCTTTCCATTGAGGTACATTTTAGAATTATTTATAGGTCTTTGGTCACTGTTTTATAATATAGTTTTCTTAAGAGTTGTGTTGCGTTTTGTTTAGGGTTGGTTATGTGTTAATTAAAAACAAAGTTCACACTTCACTCGTACTGCTTGACAGAATCTATTTTGAAAATTATCTTTCCCAGAACTGTAAATTTATCGTAGATTCGACTTTTACTACTGTGTGTCTGCGAAACTCAGGTTTGGGTAGGAAATGAGGTTGCAGGTTAAGAGCCCACGTACATGTGTACTTCAGGGAGCTGGCTTAGGTGAGAAACAAAGCCTGATGGTTCGCTTGAGTATTTGTATAATAAAACGTGCTGATCGTTGCACGCTTAAGGTTTATAATCGGATGCGTTGACTGTTTGCGTTGTTAATAATTTATTTTAAGGTTTGGTAATATTTTCCAAACTCAAATTCAAACTTAGATCAGGGTGATATTTACTTCGTAGTTTATGCGTTTTAGTAGTTTACAATAAAAACTACGGCACAATACATAAAAGTTATATGGAAATAATTGGCCACGACGCGTCCTTGCAGATATCTCATAGGATTCTTAAATTACCTGCCAATAAAATAAAAAATTAAAAATATTAATTAGTTTGAGGAGACAATACAATCATATTAAAACAAGAAATAAGGTTTAGATACAAAAATTTTAGTAAATTAATGCAATAGTACAAGATCATTAAGACATAACACCATTATTATAAATGCAAAAATAACCAGTACAGATACAAACACATTTATACTTTATTAAAATCAGACACATCAAGCAATAAAACATAAATTTTACTCGTATATATAAAAAATTCCTGAATGTAGTAAAATGCTTTGCTGATGAAAAAAGCCCTTGATTTTCGTATTAGATTCCCTAAGGGGCAAAGTTTTCAATGATGCTGAAAGCCTTTTGCTGTCGACTTTCATAAATATCATCCAACAGATGCCGACTAAAGTACAGAAAACGACAATATTCGGTTCCAAAACAGATTCATATAGAAATATAGTGCACACGTACATACTAACACATCCTTTAAGTCTCAAAACACATAACAAATTTGTCTTTTAATATATCGACCCTTTTTGAAGGGAAGACTTCTTTTGGCGCTTTCAGCACACTTTGTCCTGGGTGATGATAACGTCCAAAGCTATATATGTCCGAATAAAAAAAAACATTTAACATTTATCGAAAACTACTGCAAGTGGACATTTGAGATTTGGCACGTTTTTAGGCGCCACTGAAAGGCCGCCGACGCCGACATAGACGCTCAGTTTTCGCGATTCGATTTTCCTCTTTCAAGTAATTATACCAAATGTGCGATTTTTAAGAATAACTTCCGAAAAAACTTAATTAATTTTGTTGAGATTTTCTGGACACATTCTTTTTGATGACCTTTCGAACCCTATTGAAATTGAAGACAATCGAAAAATGACAAGTACTTTCTTTGGGGCGTGTATATTTTTAAAAAAGGATTCAATTTGGGTCATTGCATTCTTCAGTTTATTCGACAGGGAACTTCTAGGAGGAAAGCCATTTATATACTTCTCTTGACTTTCCTTAATATAATATCGTATTATCTTAATTGATAAATATATGGATAATGCCTTAACGATTATCTGATTTACTTGTATATTATACCTACTATCTTGATCCACATTATTATAATCAGCTGTTAACCTCAGAGCAGTGCACGAGTTTATGTAGCTGCCATTTGCAGTTTTAAGTTTTCCCTTGAAAACCTAATCGAATTGAGCTTATTTCGGTTTATCAACCATTTACATCATTGGCAAATTCATTGATATAATGATATATCGCTGCTATGAGGTTAATTTAGCTTAATTTTAATTTAATAATTATTTGATTTTACCCATAGATACTTATCGACTATATATACATATCTATTTACCTCGCAGGTTATCCCATTGTTTTAGTGTACTTCATTAGCTGTTTATTGATATGATGATATTACCGCTGCTATGTGTATAATTTAGATTAGTTTTATTTAATGATCATTTCATTATACCTGTATATATTTACCGGCTACCTATATATATACTTATTTATTTCACCGGATATTTTATTGATTTAGTATAAAGTGGGTTGAGTAATATACTTCCCTTATCGTGTCTTGTGATTGACTCCATTTCATCAAACCTTTAAGAATTCAACGTTTAGTTGGGTTTGTTGTGAAATAGGTAATGGCAATGTTAATGATACCTAGACTTAGATTAGAACTTAATACCTAATCTGATAGTATAGAAGAAACATCTTATAAGAGAATCTTCTCACTAGTTTAACATCAAATTAATTGCAGATCAAATTGAATTGTCCTGAGAGGAATTGTGTAATTTTATGATATTTTAATATTTTAATTTAGAATCGCCATGTTTATTTTGGTAAATTCGTATCAATCGTACGATTTCTTAGTAAATACCTTTAACTTCCAAATCTCTTCATAGTCATATACAGGGTATGTTTCTGAATTTTATTACCCTATTTTCAAGAATCAGTAATTATTGATACATTTTTCGTAATAAAAAAATTAGTGGAGCCCTACCCCAACTACCAAAGCCTAGACCCATGCCTTTTAAAAAATTTTAATCCGCTGAGTAAACCTGCCATATGGACCGACTAATGAGCAACTAGCAAATAAGGTTGCATATTTGGCACCCAACGCTTAAGGCTGTATACAGAATCTAAATTAAAAATTCTTACAAGAGGCCACTTTACAGATAATAAGTTCTTTTATACAAAGTCAGCTAAAAAAAAATTATCTTTTCGCCTTTCCAGTTTTGATCCCAAAAAGACGTATAAGGGATTTAAAGTCTTATTTGGATTACTCTGTATATTTTGTCAATCTGTGCAATATATTAATTCAAATAATCGTCTACATAACTGCCAAATTTAAAATAAATATGTATCATGCTGTTTTATATACTACACATTATATTCAATTACGCATATTTTCATTAGCGGCATGGCTCAAATGGCAAAGTGCTCGTTTAATATGCGAAAAGTGCGATCGATGCTCGACACGCGACGCTATCAAAAAAGTTTTCTAAATATTATTTACTTTTTAATATTAATTTTGCCTTGTTGAAATTCGCATTATTTAATTAATGTATTTTACTGAAACTAAATATATTTAACCAATATTTTTGTCGTTCTGCGTTGTAGCAACTTAATTTCATCCCTAAAATCAGCTTATTTTACTATACAATGTTATCCCATTAAAGCACGCATATTATCAACATTATGAATGTAGACCGCAAACCGTCATTTGCAGATTATCTGCACTGACTACATTTACATGCAAATTGGGATTAAATTAAGGCATAGGCGAGCTGTTTCCATTTGACGAGTTAATGAATAAAACTAGTTAATTTGAAAAATGTACGCAAAAGTATATAATATAGTTTTTTATTGTTAAATATTTGCTCTTTACTTTATTTGATTCTGTATGAATAGAACTATTCCTAGTTCCTAGAATAAACGGAGATTAGTCCAGTCTATTGATACCTAACGAAGATAAAATACCTAAATAATTATTAATTTTTAAAAGTTAAAACTAAAGCCTGTAACCTGTAAATCTCACAACTCACTTAAATATCATTAAATTATTGGCTATTCGAGACTTCTTCTCAGTAAATATATGGCATTATAAAGTTTTCGGGCTCAAATTGGGAATAAATAATACTATAAATAAGTACCTTATAGTAAGAAAGCAGAAGCTTAAGTTGCCTAAAACAATTTTGTGCAATATATAATAGGCCTCCATTAGGTTCTATATTAGACTTATCCTCCTTT
>MU188457.1:0-31098 GCA_016904865.1 Pissodes strobi | reverse complement strand
CATGAAAGAAATGTCTTATAATTTGAGAGATCTTAACTGGGTACAAAGCGACTCAATCAATAAAAAAACTTATTATTTTTAGAATCGTATAATAGAAAAAAAGATATTCGTTGATGGTACAATTAATACTTCTTAAAATAAGTCAACAATTTGGAAATTAAGAGGTCGCACTGTAGTAATAAAAAAGATCAAAATATTGAGCTGAATTTACACAACGGTTTCACTATATACCTTTTGGCATATTTTTTAGATATGAAACCAACAATTCCAAATAACTCACGTTCCATTGCCTTAGTTCCCATCATGGCCAAAGCCATGAAGAAACTGATCAACGAACAGCTCTTAAAATACCTCGAATCGGCAGGAATCATAAGCGATCGCCAGTATGGCTCCCGCAAGCACAGATCAACGGAAGATCTCCTGACTTCCGTGGCCTATCTGTGGACCAGTGGCAGTGGCTCTCGAGATATCCATAACATTTTTTAGGGTGTGGCATGACGGATTGTAAAGCAAATTGTTAGCATACGGATTCCCCTGCTTCTGTGGCTTTCCAATTTCTTAAGAGATCGAAGCATCCGAGTTGGTATTAACGGATATCTCTCGTTGGAGTTTAAAATCAATGCCGGAGTTCCGCAAGGGTATATATTATCTCCCACAATGTTCCTGCTCTGTATCGACGATATCTTAGACAACACAAATATTATATTTATAGTTTTGTAGATGACAGCACTCTTATTTCCTCATTCATGTCGGGGACTCCCATGAACGCTGCTCGTGCCCAACTCGAGCCGGAAAATCAGATCGCTGTCAGCAATAGGGATGTGAACGCCATCGTCGCGTCGCGCGTCGTGAGGAAAGCAATGTCCAGTATAACGCAGAAAAGACTCAAGCAGCTGCATTTTCAAAAAAAAAACACCGTAGGACCTGGCTTAGCAATGACAGGATAAACACTGCCTCTCGTTTGCGGGCATCAACATGTCTTGGCGTAATCATGTTACCAAAATCGCCAAGGCGACAGCACAAAAGTTAGGAGCAAAAAAGGTGTATACACCTCATCAGCTCTTATTGCTCTATAAAGCTCAGATAACATTGAACATCGAAGAAAAGTGGCGGACATATCTCTTTACTATTGATACTACTATGGAAAGTGTTTGAACGAGCTGGCACTTATGATTCTGCCCAGAGTTGTGCTAAATAGAAACACCCGTCAAGACACAAGCTGCTAATCAACATACTGGAGGACTGCTTTGCTCTGAAATGGATTTGCGACTTCGTGTTTCCCAAAATCTACAGCCTACAGCGCTTCAATTCCAACATCCACCATCTTCTCCGCAAAGGCACCGCTCGTTGAGTGGTATAGGATTATCCTTTTGTATGTGTCCCGAACATTAAAAAAAACCCCAATTATTCTTACCCTCTTACTCTATTAGCTTCTTGGTTCTAACTCAATTTGAAAACATGGAACAACAGTAAAGGCAGAAAGTTATGCTTAAGGTTTGAGAACCTTTAGGTACAAAAACTATTTATAATATATCAAATCTTGAACTTATGATTTATCGAACAGCAGAGCGAAGTTCGTGAACTATCTGAATGTTGAATCATCGGTCTTTGCTGAGAAATAGGTTAATTACATTAAATCGCAGCTGTCATATATTAATTGTAACTCTATTCGGGGTGATTAAGAATGTTTCCAGAGTCCACGGTTTGAGAATTCTGCAATAATAAGTTCACTAGGTGAGTTGGTTTAGATAAGTTAGGCAGTTGTAGTTATCTCAGTTTGCTTGATAAGAATGGTTTTAATGTATTGATTTCAGTTTGTTAATGCTACGACTTTCAGAGATATATTAGTTTTTAAAGTTTGGAGTCTACAAAGAATATCAGGTATAATTTAACTTTTATTTCTTTTAAGGAAGTCTAGGTCTTAGGCTAAAAGTTGGATACCTCATTACTGTATCTCCAAATTCAGCCTCAAGGAGAATATTGAGGAGATTCAGGCAGTAATTTCAGATATGCAAAGGTCATAGTCACTAGTTTTGTATGCTAATTCAGAGCAAATGGAGACTAATGACAGATATTTATTTTTCAATTAGTGATTCTTCATTTCGGCTTTTTATGTTATAAAATATATGTAGACTAAACACAAATATTCTAAGTGATTTTCATTTGAAAATGGCTTGACAATGTGAGAAAAATTGACTTCGTAATATTATTAGTTTCTCCTTCGGAGTAATTTTCTAGATATGCGTTAAAGCTATCGAAGACTAAATCGTCTAAATTAGGTTCAGTAAGATCCATCAAATTTGATTAACGTTATCAGAATCAAATAAGACGTTTAATAGTAAAGTTGGGATATTTGCGAAAAATGAGGAGTGAAAGGTAAATCAACGAAAACTTTTTTTTTTAATTAGTCAAATTATAGAGAAAATAGGCTATAATCATCAGAGTATATTATGGTTCACTATACGTGAGAAATATTACTATACTTTATCTACCATTATCCTTCAATAATGTTATATGAATATTTGGCACAAGTTGTCTATTCTGCCAGGTTTTCTAACCACCAGTCTAGTTTTCGAAAAAAATTAGATTATATTTCAACCTGCCTCCCCCTCATTGCCATTTTTTGTAGTAAAAGCACGAAGAATTGCGCAGGTTCTTCAATAGGTTTATCAAAAGCATTCTCACAAACCTTGCAGCTCTTCGGGATTGTTTTCATCCCAGATCTTTTAAATTTTTTAAGATTTCTCTTAGTGGTCGATCTCTACGACCTTGAATTGTTCGTCCATGTCATGGCTGTTTTAAACTGGGCGTCTTTGAATGGATACAATTTTAGTTGAATAGTAGAGGTACGTTTGCTCACTAATATGCGTATCAGACCGGTAGATCTACAGAACTAGCACTATACAACCTTCTCAGGAACACAACACAAGCTTTAGATGACAAGCGTATAGCGGTGGGTGTGTTCCTAGATATTGAAGGAGCATACAATAATACATTACCAAACTTCTTATACGTATCATTAGCTGAAAGAGGGATTGAACCACAGGTAAGGAACTGGATGAGGAGTGTGTTAAATTGCAGCCCACGGGAAGGGCTACAGATTCAGGGCTGTTAAAGGGTGTCCACAAGGTTGGATATTGTGGTCTTTCCTGATGGATGGTCTACTAGAGGTCCTCTCGCTGTGGAATGTGGAGGTGCTGGCATACGCGGATGATCTAGTAATGCGTATAACAAGCAACTAGTAAAGAACTATCTCAGAAGATCTTCAACAGGTACTAACCATTGTCTATGACTGGTGTAAATGGGAACAACTATCTGTGAACGCGCACAAAACAATCATAGTACCGTCCACAAGGATGAAAAGGCCGAAAAATCTAAGACCACCTTCACTCAAAGGTGAAACCATTCCATTTGCGAACACAGTGCAGTATCTAGGAATTATCCTAGATAAAACACTTAAACCGACTGCCGGGCATACATCCCAAACAAATGCACTGGCTGTATATTGCGATCACTAGACTAATGATAACACATGCAGCAGCAGCTTGGTACTCTAAGATCTTACAAAGCTCCGCGAGAATGAAATTATCTACCTTACAAAGACAAGCGTATCGGGCAATTAGACCCACGGCAAGCGATTGCGTGTTTTTTTTTTAAATCTGCCACTACTCCAAATAGTACTGGAGATAGGATACGTATAGATTGACACAGGCGGTGACCAACAATCCGCAGGTGATCATGATAGTTCCCAACAAGCTGCAAAGCGCTAATGAGTGTGACAGTGTGTTGAATCTACCCTCAGAGGTAACTATCAAAACTAACTATTACCATGCTTATGACGTCCTGCTACCAGAGACGAATGAATGAGCAAGACACTTGGACCATCTGAGAACAACAGAGAATAGTTGGTTCGCTGACGGCTCCAAGACCAATGATGTTACAGTAGTCGCTGCACGGAATAAAAATGGTAAGGATGAGCTTAAGTGTTCCCTAGGCAAACATACAACCATTGTTCAGGCTGAAGTTCAAGCCATTAGTAAGACCGCATAGTGGCTCATCGATAGAAAGTGGAAATATCAGTCAATCAAAATATTTTCGAAGAGTCAAGCGGCACACTGGTCATTGTCGGCTAAGAAGCCACATGAACAAGATAAAGCTTTTCGAAGAAATGGATTGCCGCTTGTGCTTGGAGGACTTAGAAACATTGGAGCATATTTTATACCACTGTAAAGAAACGGAAGGAACCAGACAAACAGTGTTTGGAAATTCTCAAATGACATATTTGAAAACTATGTACCACCGAAATCTGAAAAGGATCGAGCCTCTGGTCTAGTAGAAACCACAGATGTGAGCCATTATAGGCCAAAGATCACAGTCGAGAGCTCATTCACGTGTACGAAATATGAAAGTTAGTTGCGGGAAATATTCCAAGGAGCCAGTATTCCAGTATTTCCTAAAGTGTTCAACCGAGGTATTTTGACCTGATGTATGAAAAAATTGTAACCGAAATGTATGTTTGGGTTTTAGGGAAGAATTATTAGGATCAAATTTCGTTTAGCTAAAATTATTAAAAAAAAACAAACTTCTAAGTTTTTCTGCAAGCTTCCAAAAAAACACTGTGTTATAATTTTTTTTTCTATATCTATTATGAGTAAGTTTTGGATAGTTTGGGTTAGTTTGAGTTAGTTATGGTTAGATTCAGTTAACTTTGGTTACTTTAGATTAGTAGGGCTTAGTTTGTGTTACCTAAATTAAGTGTTAGTTATGGTAAGCTAAGGTCTATAAAATAATTATTTTTCTCGAAAAAACTTAATTTTTTCACTCATAAATTGATTTTTTTTATCCGTTAGCCAGTAGAAGTAGAGAAGCATATTCTCCTAGAAATTCTGTATCGAAGTGTTATGTCGTCTGGATTTTTTCGATACTCGCAACTTTTTCATCGCTAGAACGAAAATATACACGTCCAAAAAATTACTTCCGATCGCTAGTTTCAATGAGATTCGGAAGACCATAAAAAAGAATGTTTCCTGAAGTTTCGAGAGTTTTCGCTGTATTAAAGCAAAATTTTGAAAAAACGCACATTTGGTGTGATAACTTAGAAACGGAAACACGGATACACAAAAATAATTGCCATTCAACTGCCCCCAAATATTAACTACAACCTTACCTACTATTGTGAACTAGTAAGATGCATATAATACTAAGAAAATATCACCCTGTCCTAAATTTGAACTTGAACTGGGAAATATTATGTAAACATTAAAGACAAATTATAAGCAACACGAGCAGTCAATGCAAGCTATTATAAATCTTAAACGTGCAGCGATCATCACATTTTATTATATAAATACGCTAGAGAACTATCAATTCGGTAGACTTTGTTTCTCACCGAAAACAGATCTCTGCAGTATACATGTAGGTACACGGGGTCCTAACCTTATTTCCCACCCAAACCTGAGTTTCGCAGAACACATGCTCGTGGATTTGAGGAGTTGCCTACCTACAGTAGTAAAAGTCGAATCTACGATAAATTTGTCAAAACTTTGGGGAGATAATTTTCAATGTAGAATCTGTCAAGTAAATAGAGTGAAGTGTAAACGTTTAGTGTACAAAGCCAACTATAAATAAAACAGAACTCAGCTCTTAAAAAAACTGCATTATAAAACAGTGACCAAACACCTATAAACAATTCAAAAATATACCTCAATCGAAAGGACATGCGCACCTTAGTAATAGGGTATAGTGTAAACTCATTCAGTTTCTGACCAATAGTCGTTGTTATTGTTTCCGCATTAAGCCTTTGGCCCATAGACGTTGTTATTGTTTTAAACTAAAGTGCTTTCTTTATCATCTCTTCTCACCTGACGTAGATCTAAGCTATATATCCCGCACGTCAACCAAGGCGTGGCGTCACAGCATACGAGTCGTAACAGTAAAAGAGCTACAAATATGCTATACGTGACAATATATCTGACGACTCAATCTTATTTACTATCCAGGAAAAATGTACTGAGGGAGCCTAAAGAAGTTTAAGCGTCAAAAAATTTCTTATGTAAAGTTTGAAACTTTCAAGAATCTCTTGCGAAATGGTATATAAAGTCATCCGTAGCTTTGACTGTATTATGGACTTTGTTCGGCCCTGTAGTCACAACAGTGTTAGTTTTATAATAATTGTGTGATTTATTAAACATATGTTTACATTGCTTTTCATTGGATGAAGAAACCTTTAGGCGAGCAGTCATGAGAATCAAGTAAGAGTTCTACAAATAAATTATGCGACCATGTCTCGAAATACGGTAATTGGAAAATCATTAATGCTTACAAATGGATTTATATTATTCGGATTATCCCCTTTGAAACAAAAAATAAGTTATACAGTTTATTAAATTTTTCTTCTGCTTCAGTTATCCGATTAAATGCTTAATTTGAATATTTGAATTGGAAATTTTCCAACTGTCTTGCTACACAATGTTTTGGGGTAAAATCAGCGCACAAAAATACGTTACATGATTTAATAGAGATAGAACGTTATAATGTGTGGCGATAATGCGTAGTATGAATTCCATTGGATTAATGGCTGTGTGTGTGCTCTAATTAGTGTTTTGTATACTTATATAAAGTGTTTTCTTTGTGAGCTGATTTTAACACGTCATGTTAGTAGTAAAACAATCCATATCTGGGGCAGGCATTTGCGTGTCAGTGATAGTCATAGATATATTAATAGCATTAGTTGATAGCGCTTGCGAAAATGGTTGGTTAGGACCCAATATTTCTTTGTGTATATAGTAGTTGTTATAAATTATGATACAAGCTTCTTTCCTATTAAAATGATAATTACCTACCCTTTAGGACCACCTACCTTGCTTGCCGGTCTGAATTGTATGCCTTACTAAGCTAATACTTTAAATCCGCCCTGAAAATAGACTAAGGCAGTCTATAATGCTAGAAATAAAAGTAGTTGGATGCAAAACAACTAATAACAACTAACTCAAACTAACCCGATCTCTTTGCCACATAATTGTAGAAGAGAACACGTAACTACAACATTCGTAAAGTACAGTGAACAGGTACTCCAGACAAAGATTGAACTAGGACTAGGTGGGACAGAAAATCTAGTTATTTTAAACACTGATATGTCAAAGCAATAAAGAGGTGAATAACTAGTAAAAATGAACCTAAGATAATTACCCTACGATAGGACTCTAACAGAAACTAAAACAATACAGTATAAAAAAAAAATGGAGCAGTTACAATAAATGAATAACCAATCGATGTCAAGAAATGTACCCGTAAAATTACAAATTAAATGATAAAAGGGGACAGGAAAATGCAGAGACTAACCCAAACTAACCCAACTAATCAAACTACTCAAACTCACCATGCACGGACACAGACAATAATGCTTAACTTTGCCGATTTTATGTCAGATATTCTGACTCAATAACACCCGAGTTTGGTAAAGTTACGCGATTTTAGCTGGTGTAACTCATATTTTTGGCATGCAAACAACGGGTCAATATGCGATTAATGTGCTCTAAAATGATCTGGCAGTATGGGGACACGCAACGGGTCCAACCCAATCTTTTTGTTCTGCGATAAGGGAGATTCTACGGGTCCAGCCTCGTAATTTAAAGATCCTGGAGTCTCTACTGCTACAAATGTGTGTTTTCGGTACGCGGACGATAACTGATATCTCATAGGAAATTCAGTCATTCTTTTCTGCGACAAGGGGGATTCGTAATTTTATATGTTTTTTTAATTTTTACCTGGGATGTATCGTTATCGTACATTTGCCATATAAGGCCAATCGGAATAATTTAAATATTATCCAGACACAAAATACAACACACATCAACAAAACGTAACAATAATATTGCCTGAATTAGTGCAACTGGGTCGTCGTCTACTATAGGATTATATCATCCTCTTCCATTCGGATTCGGCCCTGCATTTTATACCCGTAGTAAAAACTATGCTTTGATTACGCTTATCCTATTGTGCATGTATGAATCATACTAAATGAAACACCTTGTGTTCCATGCAAAATTTAATCCAAAAGGACTTCCTATAAAAGCATAACAGAGCGCTTTCGGCCTAAGCGATCATCAGTGTTATCTGAAAAGGAAGTAGAAGGACCACCCGCTAGCAGAAGAAAGTGGTTGTTGTGATATCTTTAGGAAGAAAATGATAAAATTGACAATGTTAGATCAGGTTTCTGAGAGAATTGAAAATTTGAAAGGCATTAAAATAGGGTGAGAATGGTGCTTTTTTTGTAATTTTTTGTGTGAATTTTTAAGAGACAAAGGAAAATGATAGGGGTTTTTACGCTTACTTGTCATTGGACCTGAAGAGCATATCGACGAAGAGGAAACAAACAACACCAACAAACAACACTTAAATCACGATTTAAAAGTTAAAAGTCACAATTTAAAAGGTAACAGAATTAAAGGACAATGCCCAAACCACGCTTTTCGTGGAACAACAAAATGTGTCGTTAAAGTTGACAGTCTTGACAAGCAGACTCTGAAGACGCAGGAAGTGAACCGCAAACAAATTTGCGGTAAATTGAAATCTTGAAACTAAATGTTAAACTAATACAGACAGTTATTCTGAATATAAATGAAGTACCTAACTTTACAAAGTAAGTCTAGTGAACAGACTGGCTGACACTAAGCTAGATGAGGCCAAAAGATATAATCAATGTTATATAAAATAATTTCAGAGCATAAGCGATGACCTAAGAAGTTATTGTATTAAAAAGAAAAAGGTGCTTACTAGAATGAATAATAGTATATTTGGAAGGAAAAACTAAAGTTAAAAATGTTAGTAATAAAGGCAGACTTCAGCGCGACCAAATCTACGAGACTCCCCCCCCCCCTTTTGTTGGGTTGCTAAATTCTTATTTGGAATTGAAAATAAAAGTTTTCTTAAGGGTATTTGTAATCAGCGTAGTAGATAGGGGCAAGACTGATCCCGCCAAAAATGAGCTGTGAAGAGTTAAAATAAATCAGATACTCTTGGTGGATAGCTATTAAAGATAATGAAAGAAAGAAAGCATTCAGTAAGTAAGATTTTTATAAGTGAACACAAAAGAACTTTAGTTAAAAAGTCTCCTGTGCAAAGGAATGTATGATCTATTTAGATTAACCTGAGTATTCAGGCAATGGTTGTTCGGAAGCAGCTCGCTGTTGATCTCGATATCCTCCAAAAAGTCCAGTCTGTTGAAATTGTTTGATGAAATACTATGTAAGATTTTTCAGTTAGAATGAGGGCTAGTAGAATTATTCCTATTTAAATGTTCACTAATACGGACGCTTAATGGCCTGCAATTTCTGCCAATGACGGTGCTCTCACACGAATTGCATGACAATTTATAGATTCCACTTTTCGAGAGGGTATCTATTTTATCTTTGGTATTGTTTGGAAATGTTTGTAATTGATTCTTATTTTTGAACGAAATATAAGATTTACTGACAAATTGGAGAATTGTTTTAGAAATCTTTTCATTAGTTCGAATATCAAAAAAAGGAACCGAGAAGTATTTTTTAGATGTATTGGCCAACAAGCCGTGAGAGAATTCCCTTCGCAATTTCTTTAGTTTAGTTTTAGTTTTGTTAGTGATAAAACTCTCCCACGTCTTGTTGCATAATACATCTAAAAAATACTTCTCGATTCCTTTTTTAATATTCAAACTAATGAAAAGATTTCTAAAACAATTCTCCAATTTGTCAGTAATTCTTTTATTTCGATAAAAAATAAGAATCAATTAAAAACATTTCCAAACAATACGAAAGATAAAATAGATGCCTTCACGAAAAGTGAAATCTATAAATTGTCATGCAATTCGTGTGAGAGCACCTACATTGGCAGAACTTGCAGGCCATTAGGGGCCCGCATCAGTGAACAGTTAAATAGTAATAACTCTTTTTTTGAAGAATATTTACGCAATTATATCCATAGTTTTAGCACTCATTCCAACTCAAATATAACATAGTATTTCATCCAAAAATTTCAGCAGACTGAACTTTTTGGAGGATATCGAGATCAACAGAGAGCTGCTTCAGAACAACCATTGCCTGAATGTTCAGGTTAATCTAAATAGATCATACATTCCTTTGCACATGATATTTCTTAACTAAACTTTTTTTGTGTTCACCTATATAAATCTTACTTACTGAGTGCTTTCTTTCTTTAATTTTTGTTTCTTTAATAGCTATCTACCAAGAGTATCTGATTTATTTTTTCTATTCACAGCTCATTTTGGGCAGGGTCAGTCTTGCCCATATCTACTATGCTGATTAAAAATACCCTTAACAAAGCTTTTATTTTCAATTTCAAATAAGAATTTTAGCAGCCCACCAAGGGGGGGGGGGGGGGCAGTCTCGTAGATTTGGTCGGGCTGATATTGTCTGCCTTTAATACAGCTATTTTTTATGAAAAATTTTGACTTTTGTTTTTGCTTCTAAACATACTATTCTTATTCATTCAAGTAAGCACTCTCTTTCTTTTTAATACAATAACTTCTTAGATCATCGTTTATGCTCTAAAATTATTTTATATAACATTCATCATATTTTTTGGCCTCATCTAGCTTAGTGTCAGCCAGTCTGTTCTCTAGACTTACTTTGTAAAGTTAGGTACTTCATTTATATTCAGAATAAATGTCTGTATTTGTTTAACATTTAGTTTCAAGATTTAAATTTACCGCTAATTTTTTTGCGGTTCACTTCCTGCGTCTTCAGAGTCTGCTTGTCAAGAGTCTGCGTGTCAACGACACATTTTGTCGCTCCACGAGAAGCGTGGTTTGGGCTTCTTTAATTATGTTACCTTTTAAAATGTGGCTTTTAACTTTTTAATTGTGATTTGGCCGTTGTTTGGTTTTCTGTTCGTCGATATGCTCTTCAGGCCCAATGACAAGTAAGTGTAAGAACCTCTACCATTTTCCTTTGTCTCTTAAAAATTCACACAAGAAATTACAAAAAAAAAACACCATTCTCAACTTGCACACCTATTTTAATGCCTTTCAAATTTTCAAACCTCTCAGAATCCTGATATAACATTGTCAATTTTATCATTTTCTTCCTAAAGATCTCACAACAACTACTGTCTCCTGCTAATGGGTGATTCTTCTACTTTCTTTTCAGGTAACACTGATGATGGCTTAGGCCGAAAGCGGTCTGTTATGCATTTATAGGAAGTCCTTTTGGATTAAATTTTGCATGGAATACAAAGTGTTTCATTTAGTATTATTCTTTTGAGGCAGAGCATTCAATTTAAATCCATTCTAATTGGTCATAATTTTAATCTGTTATCATGTTTCTAATGGAGTGCTTTTGGTGTTTCTTTTATTTGCAATAAAATAGTGGGTTATTTAGTGTATTTTAAACCTTTTTATTTCTTGTATTCTTTTTATGAATTTTATACTCTTTAAATCTTGCATTTTTTATGTATTTTAACTTGACTTCTGTAAATATTATATATGTTGTGGTACCAATAAATTATGATTATTACGATTATCTCGTCGCCAATAAATTATGATTATTATGACTATTTTGGCACCAATAAATTATGATTATTATAATTATCTTAGATATAAGGTATCACCAAGAGCCACGCTCTCTTATTTTGTACTGCAAATTTTCATTAGTTTTACATATCATGGGGTCTCACAACCTGATCAATTTGAGATAAATCGGAAAAACATTTTAGGGTAAATTTCTTATCAAGCTGTAAGATTCTTTTCGTAAACAGCTCATATTATCTCCAACCTGTCCACAAGTTATTGCATCTAAAGGTATTTATCGTGTCAGATGTCTCTTCACGAAGAGATTTACAATTTTAGTCTATTAGATCGCCCTCGAAGTAATAGAAAGATAGATATATTTTATTTTTACCAGAAATCCGTTGGTTTTATGAGTAAATTAAATTCCCACCTGCGTGAAATTTGATTGAAATTTTTACTTATTGATTATATAATACGCAAATTATTTGAAGATATTTTAACAATTCAACGATTTACTGTCATCCCTGAGTCTAATCGAAATTTTACCTGCTCTTTGCGATAGCCCTTATGTACCTCTACCCCCAGAATATAGAGTTACGTAAAATTAAAATAATGAAAGTATAAATGTTGTCTGATAGAGTTGGTTCTCACCTGGAATAGTACATAGGAAAACGTTGTTTTCCATTTCACCTTCAGATTGGATTGTTGGATGACTTCGAGTGGATCACGGCATTTGACTTACTAATTTTTAGATTGATATATTGGCTGTATCAGTAATATAATTTTACCTGGAGATATATGGGCACGTTCTGTATCACCTGTATCAACCGATAAACGTCGTCCGGGTGATACAGTACACGTTTATATTTGAAGTCAGGAGATTATCCGCAGGGTCAAGCGAACTAAGCCACGGTATATGAAATCAATGGGCCCTATATCAGCCAATTAACGTCGTTTGGGGCACAAAATTTCACCATGACCAAACTCTCCACATGTCTACGGACATTAGTCCTAACTAGATTTTGAAGTACATATACCCATATGACGGCCCCTGTATCAGTCGATTAACGTTGTTCTGAAGAAGCCATATAGAGACACGTATAAGGTCAGAGAGGTACTCACGGAATAGCGGATCGTTAAAAACGAACTATGAAATTAGTGACCCTCTATCAACCCTCTATCAATCGATTAACGTCGTTCAGTAGCACCATTTCACCGTGATCAAACTCCCCACGATCTCGCAGTAGTCTGCTAGACTCTGTAGTAGACTCATCCCGGCGCACTTCGCGGGAGCTTGTGTATGTTTCTGGGTTGTAACCCTTACCACGTCTTCCTTATAAGCATTTAGCAGATTTATTCATGGCACTGTTTTAAAATAGGATTATTTTTATTCCTTTCTTTAATTAGCCAATTCCGAATTAAAAAATGAGTAGCAAAATAAAGTAGGATTATGAAAAAAATTGAAAATCAAAAAAATGACGTTCGAATAGGGTCATTTTAGTAGCATGTATGCATGCGAAAGAAAATAGCTTAGACGGGGAACATGAAATAGTAAACAATTAGCATGATAGTAGAGAAGAAAGCTGGCATTTTTAAATGAGCGAAAAAACGTTTTTAATTTTTTTAGAACATACATTTTTTTTTGTATTTCAACCCCTTTAACGTCACCCCCTAACCAGGGAGTGACTTTTAATCTTAACATTTTAAATAGAAAGAAGTGTCGAGCGATATATCATATTAAGGAAAGTTAAATTCTCTTTTTAAAAGTTGAAAGTGTCAACCAAACTCCATGCAGTTGTAAAGACATTGCTTAAAATGTTCTCTAATTTTTTGTAACAGCATAGGTGTTAGTTGGTTGCATTCGTTAATGATGTACTGTTGCAAATCTTCTAATGGCTGTAATTAGTTATAGGAAAAAGACTAGCGATGATAACTCCAGGGAACGTGCCGGCCACTCAATCAATATGCTCCCTTCTACCAATCCTGAGTGATGGAAGAGCGCCATTTACGAATTGGCATGGGCATCGGATAATGTGGAAGCTTATTATCTTGTTGGAAGATTAGGTTCTCTCCACGGTAACGATTATCTTCTTCGATTATGTCCGTTAAAGCTGAATTAACGTTGGTTTCCAAGATATTAAAAGGTAAAAAGAAAGGTCCGACAATATGATCCCCGAACATATCTACCCACACATTAAACTTTTCTGAATGCTGGGCGTACATTTCGCGGAATATCCGTGGGTTGCTAACTGACCCATATCGACAGATATGTAGGTTGATTCAGCCTACCCATAATATCACAAAATTCCAAACCACCATCGTCCTTAATTAACTGAAACACCTGGAAGAACACATAATTTTCGGGTACTGTAAGTAGGATCTCTTGTAGTATGACTCAAAAGAGACACCTCTGTTGCTTCGTTTCTGATAGACTTTCCATTATTTTTTTTTATTTAAATGATCCCGTTTTATTGCATTTCGCCATTTTATCAAGTATAGATTTGTGAGATAAATGTTTATCTGGATACCTTTCACTGAATAATCGAGCTGCAGCTCGAGCACTATCATTATTTTTAAAGAAAAGAAGCACAATTATTTCACTTCCTTCTGCAATGGTGTAGCGCAGGTTTAAAAATCAACATTCTTGAAATTAAAGTAATCGGAGGTTCAGCATGAGGGTTCTCCTAATGAACCATAAATTTCCTATTCAACATGGCAACATTTTGTAGCTCATTGCTTAATTGTCAGTTAAAAGTATCTGACCAAACCATCACACTCCCTAGAACATTCACTCTCAAAGATATAACGGTTGCTTTTGCAGATTGCTCATATTTTGCAACTGAAATTGCCATTGTTACAAATGTCCAAAAGGCTATAAATGCAGAATTGATAAGCGAGATAAATATTTTTTGAATTCCAAAGTAGGTAGAGCATAGAGGTTACATTGTCAAGGGATTAAATAATGTGGCATACGACACTCTTTTTAAAAGTTGAAAGTGTGAACCAATCTTCATGCAGTTGTAAAGACATTGCTTAAAACGTTTTCTGATTTTTTGTAACAACACAGGTGTTATTTGGTTGCATTCGTTAATGATGCACTGTTGCAAATCTTCTAATGGCTGTAATTAGTTATAGGAAAAAGTCCAGCGATGATAAATCCAGGGAACGTGCCGGCCACTCAATCAATATGCTCTCTTCTCCCAATCCTGAGTGATGGAAGAGCAGCATTTACGAATTGGCATGGGCATCGGATAATGTGGAAGCTTATCATCTTGTTGGAAGGTTAGGTTCTCTCCACGGTAACGATTATCTTCTTCGATTATGTAATAATCAACATTCTTGAAATTAAAGTAATCGGAGGTTCAGCATGAGGGTCCTCCTAATGAAGCATAAACTTCCTATTCAACATGGCAACATTTTGTAGCTCATTGCTTAATTGTCAGTTAATAGTATCTGACCAAACCATCACACTCTCTAGAACATTCATTCTCAAAGATATAACGGTTGTTTTTCAGATTGCTCATATTTTGCAACTGAAATTGCCATTGTTACAAATGTCCAAAAGGCTATAAGTGCAGAATTGATTAAAAAATATTGATAAGCGAGATAAATATTTTTTGAATTAAAGTAGGTAGAGCATAGAGGTTACATTGTCAAGGGATTAAATAATGTGGCATACAACATTAAAGTATACCCCGTTTTATGCCTTTCTTGACGCGTTTTCTAAGATATGTTAATGAGGAAAAATGGAACCCAATTTTACGGTACTTCTAAAGCCGCAAGTAGAGATATATAACATTTCTTGGCATTAATAGCATATAACCCAAATTAAGAGACAATGTATTTTGCCTTATACCATTTTAATTCATTTTACCAAAATTAGATATTTTTTGAGAGGCTTATAGGTGCAATATCAATTTTTCCTTCAACTTATTATATTTACTTTATTTCTTCAATTAATTTAAAAATGAAGAGATAAATTAATATACGCCTTATTTACGTTGCGTTAAAATAAGACTGGCCTTTTTTTGTCAACAGGAAACGTGTCAATAAATCATCTTTTGTTCCATGAAAAACCCTTTTAAATTTTCCCGGAGCCACTATTATACTTGCCTAACAAAATACCTAAGCTGAAAACCCTTAAAGGAAAAACGGATTCCGAACACGCAACTTCAATATTATCTTTTGAAAAGTAAAACGACGACTAAGTGCTTTTTGATATAGATATTATTCGCGTGTTTTAACATTACTTGTACACGTTTAAGAGTTTTTTTGCAGAATATAAGAAATTTACAGCACGGATGATTTATATACAATTTTATTATCAGCTGGGTCAGAAGACGTAACATTCTAAAAAACATGGATATATTTTGCATAAGTATGGCAAGTTTGAAAATATACATTTAATAAACATCTCAGAACTTATTCACAAACGAAATTTGAAAATACGGTTTTGTTTACTGAAATATCAAATATCAAATTTTCAGATCTCATGCAAGTAATGCTTAACTTACTCATGACCTTAAGAATCACGCTCTTATAAATATCTCGGATGTGACACTTTTAGAAAGAATTGTTTGATTAGGGAAACTAGCTAACATCCTGCATATAAAAGGTCTTAAACAACTTTCTGCAGCATCGTCTCCACCCAAGGAATCTGAAATAAAAGCTTCTTTTATGATCATAATTTCCTGTTTCTATACAAACGCTAAACAAGTATTTTCGATCTCAGAACTTTATTCCTGGGTAAGGCCTATAAGAGAATTTACCGTTGCGTTTTACGTTTGTTTATTTTGTATATGAAAGAGAAGAATATAAAATCCCATTTTCATCTTTTATGTACACTTGAAATAAATAACCTTCCTGTAACTATCTCATTTACTTCAATGCAATTTCTGCTGAAATATGTACTGGCTTTAGTGAAACATTTGTTTTATCGATCTTGGGAAAAGACATTCTCGCAATAAAAGTAGGTGCTAAAGTTATGAGTATTATTTTTGTCCAAGAAAATAAACTAAAGAAGGCACTCTGTAAAATGCTTTCAGGATTATTAAAAAAAAATTATTTAGAATCGGCAAGCAGTGATAAGGGGAAAAACTCCTTTATAAAATTCAATTAGTGTGGTGCCCTTTTTTTAGATTTTCATGAATCCCAGCTTCAGCCTAACAAAATCAGTGCTATTTTATTCTTACCTATTACATTGAAATTGCAAAAATAGCATAAAATTACACTATTAAAAGTCTGGCAATCTGGTAACTTCCACTGAAAAGTGCTAACAACTCAAAACACGTTTTCAAAAAAATATAAAGAATTAGAAATTAAAACTTATAAATGAATTCGTTACAAAAAAAATTATTAACAGCATTCTTTGTCATGGGCTGGAGTATTCAATTTGGCCCCAAATACGTCTGGTAGTAACAAAATTAAAACAAATACATTTTAGCAGCAGAGCGTTATCATTTCTCGATAAGTTGGGGTTTCGAACTTTCGGTAAATTCCACAACGATATAATTTTGTCCACAATATCAAAAGATAATTTTGGCACTCGATGCGCGTTTCGCTACCCATGATAGCATCACCAGGATTTTTTTATGGCAGTGACACACCCACTAAAGGGTGATCTTATGGCTCTCGACGAGCGGTGTGTGTGTATGCGAAGATGTTAATTGGCACGGTTCTTGAATATTTGTAGGTTGTAATTAGGGAGAAACAGATATCCTGAGACTGAGATCCACAGTGATGCAGCGTGCCAGACAAAGGAGTTCTTGTAAACCGATATTCTATGTGATTCGAGTTGTATGACTAACTGGTGCGCTCTCAGACTATCCAGATTCCGGGACAACTCCGGGTCACCGACGAGTAGTCTGATTGACGAGGATGAAGGAATGGTCGATCCTGCCATAGTGATGTCAGGGCCCGCCGCATTGGTCCTCTTGGTAAACGTGGCTGCTTGGGTCTTTGCTGCATTGAACTGGACCAAACTTCTGTCGCCCCGAGTTTGAACTTTCTCCAGGTCTTGATTGATTGCAATCTGCTCCTGCCTGCGGTGATTAGTATCAGTCGCTGGTAAAGGTTTTTCTGATATAAATTGGGAGACAAGGGTAATGTCATCTGCAAAACTGTAAACAAGATTATTCGTTTCGATCGCCAGGTCACTAATATAGATGAGGAACAGAGTTGGTGAAAATATTGCGCCTTGAGGCACGCCCTCGTTAGTGGTGAATGTATCTGAGATGTGTCCATCAACTGCAACGTGCAGAGATCAGCTTTCAAGGAAACTGGCAAGCCAGCTGCAGAGAGAGGCTGGCAGTCCGAAGGATGGCAGTTTGTTGAGCAATCCGTCATACCAAACTCTGTCGAATGCCTTCGAAATATCCAACGCAATAACTCGAGTCTCTCCGTAGTTCTCAACTGCCCCACTCCATATATGAATGACATAGGCCAATATTCCTCTTGTCGATCTCTTTTTGCGAAAGCCGTATTGATTATCGCTGATTATTCTGTTGTTTTCGAGGTCCTTGAGTAGTTGGTGATTAACTACACGTTCCATGACTTTGGATATTATTGGAAGCAAGGCAATTGGACGGTAGTTTGAGGGCGTGGTTTTCTTGCCTTTTTTTGGAATAGGTTGCACTCGAGCGACTTTCGGCAAAACAGAGAAAAAGCCTGGAAAAAACGGGAGTTAGTTCGTTGACGCAGTACTTTAACACGACGGCAGCTATTCCGTCCGGTCCTGATGCTTTTTGCGTATCTAGTTCTTTAAGGATTTTATGAATATCACGGTGATGTAACTTGACTTCTATCATGGTAATGTTGATTTTCAATATGGTGGGGAGAGCCTTGCCTTGGGGGATGTCTAATGTAGAGTGCGATGAAAACATTTTGACGAGCATGTTTGCTTTTTCCTTGGCTGTTGTCGCCGTGATGCCACGTTCATGTGTTTGACACGGTGTGAGAGACATTTTTGTAAAGTTATTACTTACTGCCTTTGCTATCCACCAGAAATTGCTGGAGCCACTGGGGCTTGCAAAAGTTTGGAACTTAATATATTGTCACGATCCGTTATCTGTAATGTCATGCCTTGGTTGGCGTGCAGGTTATGTAGCTCAAATTATGGATCGATCTACATCAGGTGAGAAGAGATAATAAAGAAGGCACTTCGGGAAAACAATAACAATGTCTATTACTCAAATACCTTAGACGAGTATCTCCCACGAAAACGAGAACGAACTGAGCCTACGTTCAAGACCTATAAAGAATTCAGATCATACCTCAACCGAAAGAACATGCGTGTTTTAGTAATCGGGTACAGTGCAATTTCGTTAAAACTTTCACCAATATACATTGTTATTGTTTTATCGAAGTACCTTCTTTATTATCTCTTCTCACCGGAAGTAGATCGATCCCTAATCTGAGCTATATAATCTGCATGCCAATCAAGGCGTAGCGTCATAGATTACTAGTCGCCTGAATTAGAAGCTTACAGGCTGTATAACCCACCAATGTTTAGATGAACAAATATTGAAAACGGAAGATAATACGAGTTTCAGAGAGTAATGTTTTTAGTAATTGATACAAAATACATAAAAAAAGTCATCCATCAATAAGAAACTTAAAAATTCAGTAAAATTAAACCTTATTCTAATGTTTCCAGGAAGGCATCAACATTGTGAAAAACCAATCTTCCCGATCTTTTGATGAAGCTAAATTGATTTGAGTTATCTATTAGCTCCTCCAAATGATAACTGACCTGATATTGTAGGAGATATCGAAAGCTTTATTTCTACCTGAATCTATTAAAGCATTTGTTAAAGAGGCATGCGATATGGGAAGTGAAATCGTAATTAAAATATACCTCTCTAACTAAAAAATAAAAATTTATAACCAGAAGATTAAAGGAGAGAAATGATTTATATCTAAAAGCTGACAAAGGTAATAAAGCTGTTACATTGGACAAAAGCGAAAATAAAATTGTCAAAGAGTTGATAATTTAACTGAATCTTGTTCTTATAATAAATGTTGTTCTTATAATAAAATTATTAGCTAAGATGGCAACGCAAACTAAAACCTTTTGCAAGAATGTTGCAACCTTATTTCTGATCATATTATTATAACTTATCAGTGAGAAATCTCACTATGCCGAGACTATATAGTCTCTAAACTTGGAAACACAATCCGCCGCATTACAGATTTACAGCTTTGGGAGAGTAGCCCTTCAGCCTATTTATCACTGCAACCCACAGGATGTATTGTGACTCTCTCCACAGGGCATTATCCAGTTTCGTCTCTCTGATCAGACTCCATAGCTTTGACAGTGGTTTCCCGGTGTAGCCCGTGGCCTCCGATTAGGTCGAGCCGAGCAGCTGGAAACGCACTCTCGATGTGCCTTCGCACTTGTACAATACGTGAGCCGCTGTTTTCTCATCTTCCTGGCAGAACCTACATTCACTATTTTCTTTCACTCTCATTAGACTTATATGCCTTTTCAGATGGTAGTGGCCCGCTAGTAGTTAATTTCGCCGACGAATTTTGTCAAAAAATCGCCTTTGTCCCGGTATTATGGCCACCATTTCCGGATTTTCTTTTCTGCCCACTCCTTGTCCTATCGGAATTCTATTCTCTCTAGACTATGATATGGACCAAGGTTTTGTAAGTGGTGGAGAAAACTATTTTATAGATTGCTGATGATAAATGTCAATAAAAGTCGATCGCAAAAGAAAGCAGAAGTACTTAACTGTCTATTTTCATTATTAGGTGATTTGATTGCTAAAGAACCAGAAGTATTTTGAAGGTTATAGCTTGATATTTAACCATTTCCCTTTTTATTCAAATTTGAGCTTTTGAACACCTTAGTGTATTTTCCTCCGAAAGGATTATTAAATTTATAACCTGGACTGAATCAGTCCTTATTTATTCTAGATTAAAGTGGAGAAAAATTCAAATATTTACCTATAAAATATGAATTCGCTTCAACTATAGCTATTTATCCCTATATGAGGTACTAAACATAAACCCCGAAATTTCCGTATTACATAAAAACGACATAACTTAAAATTCCAAGGAATTTATGAAAAACGAGCAACAAAAAAGGCATGCAATATATTGCAGGGCTGAAGTTTCATCACGTTCATAACTTTTTTTTATTTGTATAGGGAGAAAAATATTTTTTTGACTACATTTTTCAAATCAAAAGTGTTAATTTTTATGTATCATTGAAAAATTTGTTTTTACTTTCATTACATGCGAATGTGCTCCTCCGTTATTATTTTGGTTTGAAAAAATCCGTCGCCTTTGAGTCTGGGATATTTGGCGGCCACCGTATAGTCCATATTTCTCCAATGAATTCGAAATATGTTACTTCAGTAAATGCGTTACGATTACGATGCAGTATGAAAAGAATTGCCAATTTGCCGATATTCCAATATTAAAATACCTTTTGCCATTTAATGATATTTCATAAACAGTAGATCAATTATTTGAATGCTTTGAATTGCAGTAGTTCTCAAACAAAATGGATGTTTGCCTAACGGAATATTTATTTTATTAATTAATTATTTTAAGTATTGATATTGCTACATTAAATGCTGGTATAAGTGAATGTATGCTCAGATAATTTTTTGGTACCACTGTTGGATATTATAGTGCAAATAAATAACTTAACTTATGTTTGACAACATAATATTTTAATTTCCTCGTTCTTAAGACAAGAGATTTTTACCCCATCAGGACCGCATCGTTTTGCATCGATTCAAAAACATACTATTTTTGCTTAATTTAAAACTAACCTCGCTATAGATTAAAGGCATTTCTGAACAAATACTTTTTGAAGTGTTTTTGTCGATCCTATACTTGTTTATTTGATTATTTTAACATTTTGGGCCGATGTGATTAAATGTTGCACATTATACGTGTAATACTTGTTTAATGGTTTGCTGGCCAAACACATAACAGGCTGAAGTGGTACCTCGGCATAGGTGCCATCCAACCTGAGTGCCATTGGTGCCATCAAGACCGCTCAAACAGTCGCATTAGAGGTACTGATCCTACCACCACTTCACATATATATTCAGGGCGAAACTAGGTTAAAAGTGCCGTTTTCTACAATACGAAGACTTATCGTGGCTATATTTTTTCCCCGGGCCTCTGCTATTCAGAGACACTTTTCACGACTTGGTCATTACTGATTAAGGCGCAGCGGAAAATTCATGAAAGATACATTTGCCTAATTTTTCCGAGGTTTTCGGTCGGGCAGCGTACCAAATCATCAAGTGTGAAGAATAATTCTGAACTAACTTTTCAGAGTTCTTATATTTTCGGGCAGCGTAACGTGGTATTTGACGTGGAGCTTTTTATCTGACCCCAAAGATTTTTAACTTTTTACACCATCTTTCAAGGCTGGTTTTTCTGTCTTCGAAAAATCTGAAGGTGGTTCATGTGCCGGTATGTACGGAGTACAACCAATACAAATATGTCACTACACAGAAGCAGAAGCTGTCGCAATATATCATTGTGCAAATGAGTTGATCAGGCAATACTTTACAGATAAAATATTGCAATCAAACGGCAACAAAAGCAGTTAACTTAAAAATGGTATCGAACTGCATAGAAGCCCTAAAGGAGCTGGGCAGTCGAAACAAACTGACCTTAGCCTCGATACGAGCAAATATAGGGTACAAAGGCAAGGGAGTGTCTGACTCATTAACCCGAATAATAGCCAGAATGGCTCGGAATGAACCTTCCGTAGTATAAGAAAACCTATACAAAAAACTAGCACCAAATTATGGATGCAAAAGAAATCTCTAGAATGGGACAATAGTTTTTATTAAAAGAACATCGCCGAAATTTACAGAATATCTGCTAGGTCAAGTTCTAAGGGGACACAGTCGGCTCAACATACATATGGGTACAATTGGACAAGAACAAACAGTAGCACACATACTTTGCCAATGCGAGGGTTTGTCAAGACTAACGTTCCTTACGCTGCGCGGGAAGACTAGAAACGAAACGCTCTCAGGTATATCGAAGATCTGAAAACTAACTATGGTGCCCCAGGGAGTTGAAGTGTTTGGTAAATGGCTTTTTGAGAGCAATCACAATAGATCTGAAAAGATTTCAGTGTGAAGGATAACAGCCCATAAGCCCCTAGGCTAATCTAATCTGATCTAACCTTAATTTAAAAAAAAATACCTGACCATGGATTTTGAACTGCAATTTTCAATGCATTTGTGTTAAATTTTCAGAATAATTGCTTTAAATAGTTTGCCGGCTTCAAAATCCATTATATGCTGACCCAACTTTAAACGAGTAATTCTAATAAAATTATATTTAAACAGTGTATTATGTGATGCATATTGTCTAATATTTCAGAAGCTTTTGATATCGAGAACCCGAGATAGTACGTAAATGATTAATGCGGCTGAAATTAATTGTTTCTCCTTTATTAAATTAACATAACAACTTAGTCATGTAAACTTAAACTTAGTGGGGATATGCCTTTCGCATAATAATGAATAATTATGCATCTATTTATATCCTAAAGTATGATAAATTGTTTGCCATTTACAAACCCATTCATAGCGAAGGGATTAACTTCAGCGTGTTTAAAGAACAAACTATCCTTACTGCGCCAACTAGCTAAATGTAACAATTTAAATTACAACACCATCTATATAGATGATGACACTATAACTTATCTTTGTAATAAAACTGTGCTTCCACAATAAAACGCAATTTAACACTGTCAAGGGAAATACATAAAACTACAGTTGTGGTATACTTTAAGCTTTACATTCGTGAAGAAAAACCATAAAATATTTTTATCTCTGTTATTAATCGCTTAAAAATGTAACATGGATGCTTTTCAGAGATAAAGGGTAGGTAACAACTCATTTATTTCATATCGCTAACACATTTAAAAGGGTTTTACGTGTAACAACCTTATCTCCATATCATCCTCGATACCGTCATGTGATATATCTTTATTTGGCTGAGACCAATAAAATTTAAATTTTAGTACAGCATTAATTGTTTTCCTCCATATTGTACTTCTTTCTTGAGTACAGAATCTGCTGATTTTTATAGTTATTGCAGTTCTACATATTGCAGCAGATTAATAATTAATCTGCTGCAATATGTAGAACTGCAATAACTATAAAAATCAGCAGATTCTGTACTCAAGAAAGAAGTACAATATGGAGGAAAACAATTAATGCTGTACTAAAATTTAAATTTTATTGGTCTCAGCCAAATAAAGATATATCACATGACGGTATCGAGGATGATATGGAGATAAGGTTGTTACACGTAAAACCCTTTTAAATGTGTTAGCGATATGAAATAAATGAGTTGTTACCTACCCTTCAGGTTGTGGCCAGCGCAACATGTGCTCCGACTGCTCGTCGGCCTGGGAGTAGGCCAATTATTTACTATTGACCAGGGCGCCACTAGTTTGAAATAACTAGTAAGTAATTCAGAGCTAATAAAAGACGGCAGGTTCGTGCAGGTTTAAGTTTATTGGGCGTTCGTTAGGTTTGACATTAACATATTGCCATATTTCCTTAAAAAACAGAATGATATCAATATAAAAAAAGTAAAATAACTTAATTGGAAACAAATAATGACTTGATATTTGCTCAAAAATATTGAACTAGATCATATCGGATGTAACCATATAATTTAATAAATTATTACGAAATATCCAAAATCAATTCCAACTAATTAATGATAAACGCAATATGCATAAGGTATCTAATAATTAAAAGTTATCAGTATAATACCTATTGCTACCAATCTTTGTGCGCGTCTACCATGGTATGCGTATCGCAGTTGTACATAAATAAATCTTAACGATTCAGTTTATGAAATATCATTATGTAAAATTATTATAACCTGATAGTTAATAAGCCAGAACGACAATGTTTTCCATTTACCACGATATATATTAAATTTTAAGAATAAGGAAATATAATATAGAAAAACTATTAGTATTAATCGATCTACACTAGCAAATAGTATCTCTACCAGAGGCTTACTTATTTAGTTTTGCATTGGTAAGCTATAGTTACATGTAAATAGTTCCGAAATATTTATATCAATACACCGTGGAAAGCAACAAAACACGCAATCTTATACCACGTGGAAAGTAACTAATAACATGCCAATACTATCTAGATTAGCTGAAGAATCTAGTTTACATATTGTAACTATTGATAATAACCCCAGTTACTCCCAAATAACTTGAAAGTAAGCTATATTTTAGCCGAGCACTTCGAACATTAAACAGTCACCCGAAATTTTCATTTAAGCAACCCCTAAATCACTATAAAAGTAACAAAAATAACAATGTAAATTCACTATATATACACTTGATAATATCCTAAAATAAAACTTATCTGATACGTTCAGGATCCAGGTATTCATCAAATCGCTGGAGCGTCAAGATCGAGAATTCACACTTCGTGGGCATTGAGGCCTGGACCAGTCAACAAAACACGCAGTTAAATTGATGGTTACTCCGAAATCACGCGTAGTCGGAGGAAAATCGGTATGCAGAAACCCAGGAAGGCACTGGAAAACGATAGAACAAAAAGCAACCACTGCCAGCAATAGGAAACTATGAAAAAAAACGGAAATTGGAAAAACCCCTTAAACACACATTTGGGCAACGGTGATCAAGCCATAATATGAAGGAAACAGGTACGGACCCTCAACACACAACACATTTAACCAATAATTGTTCAAAAATTACTTAACCAACATTCGTTAAGATGTTAAACGGGGTTCAAGCGTGTAGCAGCTCTCAAAATTCAAATGCTCAACATGGGTGCAGGTGGCCGAATCGACAAATCTTCACTCTGTCAACAGACGAAAAGCCATCGGCGACCACAATACTGCGAATACGAATACGAAGCTATTCGTTGAACAGTCCTCTTACTAGGGCACTCTATATTTCCACTAAATATCAGTATCTCAACGAAAAATCCCAATTTCGAGAGCCACGCAGTGAGACCATTCGATTCGTTCAAGATCACATAAAGACTGAATTGGCTTACCCTAAAATGATGACACCAGGAGAATCATCACCACGCCTGCTCAACGTGCCATGTTGTCAGCATCACTATTTGTGACAGAGTACCAGAAAGCTATACCGGATTCGCCAATTTAAGCGATAAAAGAACTTAGTATTGAAATTATTTGAATCAGTTAGAAGTTACTTCTAAGGTGCTCAGATGGAATACATAGTCCACGGGTTATATGGCAGTCAAAATTATAATCAGCACCCGTAAGTAATAGGATTATGCCAAATAACTTGGTAACAATGTCGAACGGGGAAACCACACGCTGATCCAGAAACCTGTCAACTATAGCGCCCAAATTACATACACAGAACACATGAGCCATAGAACCAGACCCTTGATATAGTGCAGGATCAACTCCGAGCTGAAATATTATCGAACATTAATAACGGATAATTAGTGGAATACTCCGTTAATATACAAGCCTAGAGTCACAACCATTGATACAATCCAATACATCAATCAATTCAAGACTATGAGAAGTAAATCCTACAATTAAGCAACGCAACTTAGAGTGGTTCTCGACTCGATATCGATTGACGGACACGACGCGGCCTTCGTTGACCGACTTTGAATCTACGGTCCAAATCCGACTAGTGACAAGTCATACTTCTAATAGAAATCATTCCCAAAATGAAAATATTACGTTTTCGCCTAAGTAAAATAATGGATTAACAAATCTAAATCAACACAGTACGACCATCAAATACACACAGTACGACCATCAAATTTACAAAAAGTAAGTTCCAATTCCAGTGCTCATCATCAATCAGCCTATTGTCATCCACTGCTGCACGAAGGCCTCCCCCAATGTCTTCCATCTGTTCCTGTTTTGTGCCTCTCCGATCCAATTGCAGATCTTCTGAGATCGTCTGTCTATCGGGTTGGCGGCCCTACTGCACTTGTCAGCGCGCGATCTCCATTCAAGTATTTTCCTAGTCCATCGGCCGTCCGGCATTCTAGCTATGTGCCCTGCCCATTTCCATTTCTGCCTTGCCACACGCTCGATCACGTCGGTCACTCCTGTTCTTCGCCTTATCTCGTCGTTCGTCACGTGATCCCTCAGTGATATCCCAAGCATTGCTCTTTCCATCCTTCTTTGATGTATCTTTAATTTTCTCGTAGATGTAACTGTTAGGGTTAGAGTCTCTGCACCGTGCGTTAGTACCGGCAGAACATACTGGTCATACACTTTCCTTTTCAGGCAGATTGTTATATCACTGTTAAACGTCTCTCTTAGTCTTCTATAAGCTGCCCATGCCATGTTGATTCTTCTGTTTAGTTCCGCTGTTTGGTTATCTCTTGACATCCTAATTTAATGTCCGAGGTAGACATATTTGTCCACTAGTTCGATATCTCCTCTCTCAATTTTTATGTTTCCGCTTGACACTAAATTTGTCATATACTTCGTCTTTGATAAATTAATCTGAAATCCGACAATCGAACAAGCTTTTTGGAGTGCTTCTACCATTATTCTTATGTCCTTTAGATTGTCGGAAATCAGGACAATGTCATCAGCATATCTCAGGTTTGTTAAGTTTGTATCATCAATTCTTACACCCTTATCATCCCAGTTGAGTCGTTTCATTGCGTATTCTAAGACAGTAATAAATAATTTGGGTGATAAGGTATCCCCTTGTCGGCCTTGTCTGACTCCTCTTTCAACTGGTATACTGTTGCTTGTTGTGTCCAACTGTACCTTCATCGTTGCGTTTTTGTAGATGTTATATATTAACCTTGTATATCTGTAGTCCACTCGGCACTTGTCTAGTGATTCTAATACTGCTTGCAAGCTTATCGAGTCAAAAGCTTCGTGGAAGTCTACGAATATTAGGACTAGTGGTCTGTTATATTCAACTGATTCCTCTATTAGGATCTTGAGGCATTGTAGATGGTCATTCGTCCCAAATCCCTTGCGGAAGCCGGCTTATTCAAAAGGTTGATAGAAATCGAGTTTGTTTTCCAATCTCACAGTTATTGTCCGTGTAAATAGTTTGAGAAGGTGGCTCAACAGGCTTATGGGTCTATAATTTTCTAAATCTGCTATGTCTCCTTTTTTATGTAGCAGAATAGTGATAGCGTTGTTCCATTTGCTGGGAATTTCTCCGTCGTACAGGCACATATTGAAAAGCTTCATAATTCTATTGAACAGGCTCCTCCCACTTTAATCGCATCGATCACTACATTGTCCTCTCCAGGAGCTTTATTGTTCTTTGCTGTCTGGAGTGCTGCTTTGATTCCTTCTTTATTAATCTCGGGTAGGAGTTCTGATCCCTGGTTGACAATCCCTTTCTTTGCAGTTGTACATTCTGGCGTCTGTTCTTCTCTTGTTTCTGCCCTTGGTCTACGTTTGTACAGCTCTCGGTAGAATTATTCGACTATAGCCATTATTTCTTTCTTATTTGTCTTAATATCGCCTTCCTTGTTTTTGATTTTAATTATTTGTCTTTTCCCAATTCCCATTTTTCTACGCATCACTTTCATGCTTTTATTACTTTCTATTGTTCGTGTGACTTCTTTTTTACGGTAGGCTCTGGTATCGTGTCTTATGGCTTTCGATATTTGTTTGTTTATTTCTCTCATTTCTGCGTTGGGGCTCTTCTTCCTCATTTCTCTTCTTTTTGTATGAGGTCCTTAGTAGTTGAGCTGATTTTTTCTTCTTTCTGATTTTTCCGGCAGTGTAACTTTTGGCTTTTTTCTAGGGCCTGCTTAATTTCATCATTTATCGATTCCATTGTGTCGGTTGGTTTAGGGTTTTTGAGATGGTCAGTGATACATCTTTGGAATTTTTCTATATCTGCTGGGCACATCCAGGATTGTCTTGTAGGTTTTTTGATCATTCTGTAACTTTCGTTTACCTTTTCTATTTTGACCGTGGCTCGCACTATCCTATGATCGCTCCCCGTATTGAACCTGTTTAATACCGTAACATTCTTTACTATTCTTTTTTTATCGGCTATTATAAAGTCTATTTCATTTCGAGTAGATCCATCCGTAGCTTCCCATGTCCATCTTCTATTTGCTTTTTTATGGAAATGGCTATTCATTTGGAAAAGTCTATTTTGCATCAGAAAACCTAGCAGTAGCTCGCCTCTCTCATTTCTTCCTTCTCTCCCAAAGCTTCCTAATCATGTTTCTGATTCCAGTGCTATAACTACTAATGCATGCATTACATTCCAAATACTCTGCTAAACTGTAACCAATCTGCCACGACTATTGTTTTCTTTTAGACACAACCCTCCAAAAAAATCTGAAATGCATTTCAGATGCCCAAAACAACTCAAGACCAGTACTCAGGAGTCATAATTAGCAAATTTGAAGTGAGAGGGTGGCCGTCAAGGTATACTATAGGATCGATTAGTGCAGCAGTAAAGAAAAGGAGCCAAGTGATTAAACGAAGGGTTCCTTTTTTTACCATTTATAAAGGCAATATAATAAGAGAAAATCAAGGGGACAACAGCGATATAAAACTAAACTTTGTAGCTTCAAGCTGGGAACGATATACCGTGTGTGTGTGAAGGTCTGTGTATTTAATCCTATACATAAGTATGAAGTATTTTCTTTGAAATACCTAGCTTAGTTGATTAGGTGCCATGTTTTCCCATTACTAGTGTTATTATGATGTTTATATAATTTTTGTAGTCTATTTCAATAAATAAAATGTGGTTTTCACTATCACAACAGAAATGCGTTCCCCGTACGTCCTATGCCAACTTCATTTATATCTCCTTCGTTATTTTTCCAGAAAAATTGGTTATCACTATCTGGTATCGTAGCCGGTTACAACTCCACCTTCCTTCAAGATGATTTACCACAGTGGTTAAATAAGCTTCTTTTTTTAAGGCTTGGAGATGCCCGCCTCCCTAGAACAGCTCGATAAAAGACTAAGGGCATACGATATCCATGCAGGTATCTAAACGAATAAGTAGTATTATATTTAACTTGACGGAATAGCATAATAGATGTAGGATTAAAGATGAAATAACTAACTTTATTTGACCTCTATCTGTTACATGTTTTCATACCAAATTGACATGTAACAAGGTCATGGATTAACCTCAGGCAGGAACGAAAAATAAAGTAATTAAAATCTCGGACGGTTCTAATCTAATGCATATCTCAAAACTGATGATACAAAAATATATTAGAGATGCCTTTGAGGGGAACAAAAGCCTGCAGCATGGTAGATAACAACCGATGCGACGTATTAAATAAATCAGGTGCCGATTTTCGCAAATAAATTTGGTCCCAGCAACTGCAAAGTAAACCTCTACCTAGCAGTGGATTACAAGAATAGTGGAGCCGAGGATGCAAGTATCTGATCCGCCAGTAAACAGAACCCGTCTGCGTACAAAGGACGCAAGTATCTGGTCCGCCAGTAAACGGAGCCCTTTCACCTACGCGATAATCCATACATGTAAGGGCAGTTATCATAAATCTTGATAACAATCTAATAAACATTGTTTGGCGTTAACATTATAAGTCTCATATTGCAAATAATAATAATAATAATCGACCCTTTACACTCCTTATGTCAAAGTTATCACATAGCCACCCTTAGCATTGGTCATATAACCATTATTGATATAAATTGGGTTATTTGCAGCTCATCCTTACGGTAAGGCCGTAGAAACACTTACATTTCTGGTAGTAGGTACTTTAGAAGTAACTAATGAACTAGCTTGCCTAGACTTTAGTTCATATGAGTAGTAGTTGTGTGAAATATGATACGTTTCCAAAAGCTACGATGTAGCGGTAAAAAAATGTTACTCGGGACATTTATTTATGACAAATATGGTGCTCCCAATATTATCGAAGTGTTGTCATATATTAAACCATTGGTACGGTGCCGAAATATTATATTCGGTCATTATCATTGCAGATAAAAAAAAACGGAAAATACAAAAATATACATTATGAGAATATCAAAAGCGGACATTGAATTCTTAAACTTTATAATGCCATATCTGCCCTTATATTATATTCTGGATTTTGGCACCAAAATAGAGCTTTACAACTGAAATTAGCCTTCAAAAATGTAACTGCGTTGTTTTATTACTTCACGCCTTATGGCGTAGTAAAATGAATAACGTCGGAAAACACCATAAAATATAACGGTGGCTTTGTACTATAATTTTATGCAATTTTTAGCAAACGTATACACAAAGTTTATGAGCCAGAAGTTTTTAAACCTTTCTGCGATTTTGATACTAGGCAACATGAAAGCGGGAAAGAATAAATTATGATTTCCTCTCTATAATATTTGTGATATGCAAAACCTGGGAGCATTGAATCCTTTAAGGGACTTTAACATGTGACATTCAGACTTTTACCATGACAATTTTTGTATGAAAAAGCAGTTTAGTCTGGATATAATCTTGTCTTGATTTAATATGGTTTCATATTTCCAACTTCAATTTCGGATAATATATACCTTAAATTTTAATATTGTATTTAATTTCTGACGAAGTAGATCCAATTTCTGAATTCTTCTTCATAGAGTGCCGCCTTCAGTATTCA